>NW_010729093.1:964359-986292 GCF_000365185.1 Nelumbo nucifera | reverse complement strand
ATCCACCGTGAGGGGGATGGTGAACTGCCCAACACACACCACGGGAACTTGGAGCTGTTCCCCGGTGGTGTTTGTCTCTGTGCTGCGTCCGGCGTTGCTGGATGAGGCCATGAGTAATGAGTTTTTCAGAGAAGGAAAGGTTATGAAAGTTTTGGAATATTTAGTGTAAATAATTTACTCTAATAATTATTATCAATTTTAGAAAACTAATTTACTGTAATAAATTATTAAACTAATTTCAAGAAAATTAATTTACCAAAATTAAATTCATTTCAGAAAATTATCATTAAATAATTAAATTATTGAAATTATAACTGAATTACTTAATTATTTACAGTAACAATAATTATTAAATTATTCTTCAGATTATATAATTAGAGTATTTATTAGTTATTTGTCAAATTGTTTTTTGGAAATGTATTTTCGGATATTTATTTAATTGTGATATTTTATTGCAATAGTTAATTTTCAGAAAATTAATTTCCAGAATATTTAATTAACTCTAATAATTAATTTCCTGAAAATTAAACTTCACAAATTGCACTTAAAAGACAATGTTATAATAAATATTCTATTAATTAACTGTTATTTTTATCAAATTTTTCTACTAATTATTAGTAAACTAACATAAAATTTCTACTAATAATTTACCATTAATTAATTAATAATTATATTAAATATAATATTCATTAACAACTATTATTAAATTTAATAATTTGTCATTGTTAACAGTAATAAATCATTTGTTACTAGTTATTGTGAATAACTAAAGTTACTTAAATTTATGCTAATAGTAAATTAAGTTATTCAAACAGTTGATTAAGTGGTAATTGTAATAAAATTTCTATTAACTAATGATAATGCAAACATATGTTTTTTTTAAGCCCTAGGTAGCCTTATGTTACGAATTGATCGATTGAACAGATGAATAGTAACATTATTAACATATACATGCGTCGGACTGCAAGATATGCAAATGATCCGACCCACGTGTCTTGTCTTCTTGACCCGATAATATGCTACAGTAATCGCTCAAAATAGTGAACACAATAAATAGCATGTCTCGCATCTGGAGCATCCGAGCCTAACTAATCTTAGGCAGCTCCGGCTATAAATACGAAGCACCCCGTATAAGGTAAGGGGATTCAAAAACTGGAGCAATCTCTAAGCATTACCTCTCTTTGGAGAACTTAAGCATTATTTGAGACCTTGTCTAGACACATCAGTTCTAGACCTTAAGCTCATTTTGCACACATACCAACTTAACCGTTAGAGTCTTTGCATCGGGTACTCATCCGAGGCCTTTGACACTTTGCTCCTCATAGGGTTCGCACCGAATCATCCTTCGGACCCCTCACAAGGCACTCTCCTCGCTAGCCCTCGGCTTCTACAGTATCTGAAGGGACCTACCACCTTGGACGTAGTCCTCGGCCTCAGCTCCCCCTCTTCGGAGCCTCGAAGCCTTCGGCTCCCTCCTTTGAAGTTCGGGAGCAAAATTACTTTGTTGCCCTCAGCTAATCCGAGCACCAACAATTGGTGTTGTCTATGGGAAACGTTGCTAAGATGATCCCCTAAACATTGCAAACTCAAAACCTCCCAGCTTCAAACACTATGGTGCGAAGAGCCAGGGACCCCCCAAACCTGGTTATGAATGAGCAATTCTAGGTAGTCCTCAATCATCTGGAATACCTTACGCAACGCATAGAGCAAGTCTACCCCCAGGTGACCGCCCCGATGGGGTGTCTGATAACCAAGGTCGGCGTGAACAGCTTGAACTGCCAACCCTCGGCCAAGCCAAAACTCGGCAGTCGAGCTTTCTGAGTCCGGCAGCAACCAACCCCTCAGCACACCTCAGAAGAATGAGAGGCCTCCAAGCAGAAGGCCGACCCCTCGAAGATGAAGCAGAGGAGGCACGTCCGGTCGAGGAAGCCCATCCCACATGGAGACTCTTCGTTGATGGCTCGTCCAACCCCAAAGGAAGTGGAGCGGGCCTCATTCTCCTCATCCCAGACGATGCCATCATAGAATACGCGTTGAGATTCAACTTCTCAGCCTCTAACAACGAGGCCCTTCTCACGAGACTACAGCTTGCTAGGGACCTTGGCTCCAAGCATATCGAAGTTTTCAGTGATTCGCAGTTGGTAGTGAATCAAGTTAACGGTGAGTACGAAGCCAGGGAACAAAGCATGGCCAAGTACTTTTCCAAAGTTCAAGAGCTAGCCTGCTACTTCTATCGCTTCTCCCTGCAACAAGTCCCTCGAGCCGAGAACACAAGAGTCAACGCCCTCTCTAAGTTGGCAAACAACTCCAACACAGCCCTCGGCCGCACTGTCCACATGGAGAAGCTACCTTGGCCCTCTATAAAAGCCCAAGTACTCCCACTAGAGGTCGAACCATCTTGGATGGACCCCATCAACAACTTCCTACTAACAGGAACGATTGGCCGACGACAGGAACGAAGCTAGGTGACTCCGGCGTTAGGCAGCACACTACACCTTGCTAGAGGGGAAATTATATAGAAGATCCTTCACCCTGCCCTACCTCCGATGCCTCCGTTAGGAGGAGGGTGAATACGTGCTCTAAGAAATTCACGAAGGCATCTGCGGCAACCACCTCGGTGGTCGAGCCCTAGCCCAAAAGACATTAAGGTAGGGGTACTTTTGGCCAACTCTTCACAAAGATGTAGCAGAGTTGGTGCAAAGGTGCGATCAATGCTAGAGACATGCCAACTTGTGCCATCAGCTAGCCACCACTCTCTCGGCTCTCAGCAGCCCCTAACCCTTTTCCAAGTGGGGGATGGACCTCCTCGGCCCCTTTCCTCAAGCAACGGGGGGCAGGAAATACCTCATCGCCGCTGTGGACTACACCAAATGGGTAGAAGCCGAACCCTTGGCCACCATTACAGCTCAAGCATTTCAGAGCTTCTTTTGGAAGAACGTTATTTGCCTCTTCGGCCTCCCTACATGCTAGTCACCGACAACGGGAAGCAATTTGATGATGCCAAGTTCCGGGAGTGGTGTGCCTCCTTCGGCATCAAGCAACAGTACACCTCGGTGGGCTACTCCCAAACAAACAGCCTTGCCGAGGTCACCAACAGGACAATCTTGGATGGACTGAATACTAGACTAGGCCGAGCCAAAGGCTTATGGGTTGATGAGCTAAATAGTGTCCTCTAGGCATACCGAACCACACCTCGGACAGCCACGGGAGAGACCCCATTCGGCTTGACCTATGGTACAGAAGGAGTTATCCCAACAGAGATTGGCCAACTAACGCTCTAAACTGAAGCATACAGCGAAGCCGAGAACAACGAATCACTTGGAGCAAACCAATATTTGCTAGAAGAAGCCTAGGAGCAGGCACAAATCAGGGTGGATGCCTACAAGCAATGAGTGGCCCGTTACTATAACTCAAAGGTGAAAGAAAGACACTACCGAGAAGGTGACCTCGTTCTTAGGAAAGTGATGGTCCCCGAGCCGAGAGTAGGAAAGCTGGGCCCCAATTGGGAAGGCCCCTACAGGATCAAGCAAGTCATCGGCCCCGGTACCTTTCACCTGGAACACTTAGATGGAAGACCCGTCCCTTGAACGTGGAACTCAGAGAACCTTCGGATGTACTATAGATGAGTGTAGTTTTTTGGTGAAGTGATGAACGAATGAAACAAAGTTCCTCTTTGGATCAAAGCTTAGCACGTGTTCTCACTAAGTCTCTAAGATCCCTTAGCCTTGCGACTGGCCAAGGTGCACAGCCTCTCCCGAGGACCATGCGCTTGTGCCAGACCGTCACCAGGGTATATTACTAGTAACGAACACCTTAACACCTCACCAAATTACCCCAGGACGGTCGATGCCTCGCACACCTCACTGCCCGCCCTGGCGGTCGATGGTTTCTTGGTCTTTCACACTTAGCGCGATTAACTAAAGGTGGCGACCCCGACTAACTTGGTGATTCGCCTCGGCCCGAGAACCTGACCTCCTTAAAACGTTACCTCGGCTTCGTCGAAATAACCACTCGGAGAGATGGGAGCCAGGTGAGCTTAAGCTCTGCCTCGGCCCCTCCCCCACAATTCAACAAGCTATCTTGTCTCTACCTAAGCAACCACGGGAAGAAGGGAGCTAGGCAAGCTTCAGCTATGCCTCGACCTCTCCCCCATATTTCAGGCCACCTTGGTCTTGCCTAAGTGAACACTTAGAGGGAATTAGGCTAGGTGAGCCACACTTCGGTCGCACAGCTCTACCTCAGACTCTCCCTCCTAACAACCTAAGGTGTTTGTTTGACGAGCCAATACTAGCTATTTTTTGTGCCTTGTGATCTTTTTGCTTGGGGGGGGGGAGGCAAGGACCCCTTGGTAAAAGAAAAAAAAAAGGAGAAGAAGAAGAAAAGAGAAAGGAAAAAACACAATGAACAAAAAATACGCAATATACAAAAAGAATGCTTGATTTCTCATTACACTTCATCAAATTTTTTAGCCTTTACAAAAAAGTTTTATGGCCTTTGAGGCCGAGCACATTTACATAAAAAAGAAACACTAAACAACAAAAAAGAAGAGAACCCCGCTAGGCCTCGCCGCCAGCCGGGGGATGGGCGGAGTCCTCAGCACCCTCAGTAGCCTCCTCAGGAGAGTTTGGAATCACCTTCATCGTCTCAACGTCGAAATCCGACATCATCTCTAGTACCAAGGCGCCGCGTGGCCCTAGCAGAAGATCTCGCCAAGGCCTTGTACGGCTCACATCTGGACCATCTGAGCCTAACTACTCCCAGGCAGCTCCGACTATAAATACGAAGCCCCCCCCCCACAAGGTAAGGGGATTTGAAAACTAGAGCAATCTCTAAGCATTACCTCTCTAGAGAACTTAAGCATTATTTGAGACCTCGTCTAGGCCCTTCAGTTCTAGACCTTAAGCTCACCTTGTGCGCATACTAACTTGACCGTCAGTGTCTTTGCCTCGGGTACTCACCCGAGGCCTCTAACACTTTGCTCCTCGCAGGGCTCGCACCGAAGCCTCCTTCAGACCCCTCGCACAACACTCTCCTCGCTAGCCCTCGACTTCTATAGTATCCGAAGGGACCTACCACCTTAGACGTAGTCCTCGGCCTCAGTTCCCCCTCGTCAGACCCTCAAAGCCTTCGGCTCCCTCCTTTGAAGCTTGGGAGCGAAATTACTTTGTTGCCCTCGACTAATCTGAGCATCAATAGTTCTCATTGTCCTCTAAGTTTTCAAGTTCAAACTTAATAGCAATGGTACTAACCCTATAATTTTTGGAAGACAAACAGGGCAGGGGAGCATGAATAGAAAACGCGTATTTGCTATTATAAAAACTTGTTGCATATATATGTTCTATGAAAGTAATGTTCTATATTTATTTATAGAGAAGAAGAAGAAGAATGGGTGAAGCCCCTGTTTTGTATTTGAGAAGGAGAATGGGGCGGAACCCCTGTTTTCTGTCAAATGTAAAGCCAAATATATACCTGTATCATAGCTTCGATCTTAGAAACACAACAAAAGCATTGAGAGGGAGTGAAGTCCAATATGTTCGAAGTTTGGTCTACCTGACTACCTTTGTTTTGACGTGAAGCTCTGTCCACGATCAAGACCCCTTTGTTTTCACGTTAAACTCGAAAGATCAAGTATGGCTCTTGGTTAGGGAAATATAGAACAAAGCAAGAGTCCTATATGTTAGTAATTTCTCACTCTTTATCACAACTTGGAATCATGAGGGATTTAAATTTTAAACCTATTAATTGGGAGTGAAAATGGCTCTTCGAAAGTCATTGGACGTGGCCAAGGACGGATCATATAAGGCTATGTTTGGTTTGAAGGAAAATGTAGGGAAAGGAAGGGAAAGATAGAGAAACCTTTACAAACATTGTATTGGTTTCCCTGTCTTTCCCTTCGTTTTCCTACATTTTCCTTCAAACCAAACATAGCCTAAAGGAATTTGATTTGTAAAAGACAAAAAATCGTGGATTAAAAAATAAAAAATTCTAAAAGTGGGGAAAATTTATAATAGACTTTTAGTATAGTTAGATAGATAAATGATTAATGGCTTAAAAAACAATCAGGCTAAATTGGGAAATCAGCTGCTTAAAACCAGATTAGTTAAGTAGTTAAGCTCAAATCCAGGTGGTCAGTTGATATCTTTTTAGTGGTATTACCTATTAGTATTTGGAATAAACATCATGGGAGGTATAGGCAAAGCTGCTTTTCAACATTAAAAAATATAAATACAGGAAATTTTTCAAAACATGCCATTGCTTGTTTTCAAAAACTGTACTTTGGGCTGCATTTGGAAACAATGCAAATGGAGTGTAAATCCTGGTTTGAGGTAAATTTGCACTCTGCTTCACTTTTGCTTGTGTTTGATAAGATTGCATTTTTGCATTGACAAATGACAAATCAATACATATTTACATTGATAATAAGATGTAAAAGTACATCAATAAAAAGAAGTAAATTTCCATTTAAGTATGCTTTTGATAAAAAAAGCATATGCTTTATTGGAATAAGTGTTTGCATCCATTACATCTAAAAGTTGTTTGGTAAGAAGGAAAATTTGTCGATGCAAAACTAACCCAACTTTGTCATTTATATGAACCGTTTTACACTCTACATATATGTATCGTTTCCAAATGCAGCCTTAGGGGTTGTCTCAAGTCAGTTCCCAACTTCAAAAAATGCCATTCCAGTATCCTAAATTTTCAAAAACTGTCAATTTAGTCTAAAACAGTTAACAGACGTTAAGTATCATGTAAAAGGACAAAAACGTCCTTGATGTATTATCTAAGTTCCTTTATCAATCATTCCCACGAACACTAATTTAAACAAATGTTGGGGCCCCAACAGTGAATCCTTAGGCATTGGAAAAGGCATTGGAATACGTTTTATCTGGTGTGTTTGGAAGCGTGTCGTTAAGCACTTCGGAACACTAGTTTAGTATTTATAAAATTTTCCCAATTCTCAAACAATTACAAGCACAGTAAAAGGGTGAGAACAGGTCGTATCCACAGGGAAGCGAGGGGAAATTAATACATACTCAAATCCAGACAAGAGAACACAAGTGAAACTTGCAGAAATACAGAAATTAATTAATTAATCTGGAAAAATTAGAATTCAGATATTGCTGAAAGTTAAAAGTGCAAAAAAATAAATAAATACAGAAATAAATAAATGAAGGAAACGAAATAAAAAATCTGTAATCCAATCAGAGGTAGCAACCTCTAGATCTCTCCTTTGACCCTTGAACTTCTCAAGCTAGGCCTTCCGTCTTACCTGGCCAAATTGCAGATTTGTATAAAAGAAAATGAAGATAAAACAGAATGAAAATAAATTGCAGAAAGGAAATAACGAAACTGGAATTGAAAGAACAGAAATTAAAACAAAAATAAAGAAAAAGTGGTTGGGATCCGATTCCAGATGTGGCAGCAGTGGTGTTGGCGAACTGCAAGTAGGAACCCCTCCTCTTGCCTGCGCATCCTCCTCTTCCTCTACCCTTGAACTTCTCAAGATCAACCTTTCGTCTTACCTGGGGGCGGAATCCAACCCTTTCTCAGGAGCTCTTGGGTCCTTTTTATATAGAAGGGTGGATACAATTGGGATTAGAGAGAAAGAAGGGGGCGTCAGCTGGGTTTTAGCAAAGATATGGGCGCCCTAAGGTTTTTAATGGAGGGTTAGGATGGTCTTGGGGTGATCCTAAGGTTGAGAATAGAAGGAGAGGGCGCCCAAGATTATGTAGGGCTGAGATTTGGGCGCCCAGAAATAGATGGTAGAGATTGAGGTGCCTAGGGCTGAAAGGTGGAGATTAAAAGAGGTGGGTGGTGCCCTAGAGTGGACGGCTGAGATAGAAGATGGAATGGAGGGCTGAGATCTAGTGGTTAGGGGCTAAATGGTGAGGATTAGCAGTTAGGTGGTACTCTAGGGTTTAAAAGCTACGAAAAGAGTGCCCTAAATTGAGTGGTAGAAATTAGAAGGAGTTAAGGGTGGAGATTAAACAGTTGGGGGCGGCTAGGGTTTGCTAAGGAGGAAAAGAATAAGTTAAAAGTTGCCCTAAAGTTTTCTAAGGAGAGGAGAGCATGCTAATACAAAAGGAGGGGCGCCAAACTAGGTTTAGCAGATAGGAAGCACCCTCCCGTTCTCAGTTTTTCATAAAAACACCCCCTCTCTTAGCTGGACTTCGCACAAGCTTCCCAAAAATTGCATTTTAGCCATGTAGCTTCCCAAGTTTTCCATAGAATTTGCATAGAGACCCTCAGAGGTCACAACATTGACTTTAACTGGGAAAAGTGTATACTTTGACTATTTTAAAGTCGAAAATACCCCTGAAATGATGCCCTTAAGGCATCAAAATGCAGAGTTATCACCGTCCAAACCATAATAAACTTTTGTTCAAATGAATTATTTTTTTACGAAGGAATTGCCCAACACATTCAAAAAGACTTTTTTTAAAGAACAAGGTCTCTCAGGAACTTTTGATCAATAATCCTCTAAGTAAGGTCTTACGAGGCCTTCAAGTTTTACAGTTAACAGGATCCACCGGTAATACCTAAAAATGTTTTAAAAAATGACCGACAATTGGAACTGTTTTGGCCACCGGTTTCTGGGTTGATGGTTCGACCTTTCCCTTTTCCTTCAAACCAAACATAGCCTAAACAACTAGCATCGTACACAACCACTGAGATAAGGGAGGATGGGATTTGGCATAGGGGCTATTGAGCTAGGCTTCCATCACAGTTCACAGTGCTCTCTTAATTAGCCACATCATCGATTACCATATACACATTCCACTACCAGCTAATGATAGAGGCCCTCGAATGGCCATCGACAATATCGTTGTACAATGAGTTTGGTGAGGAGGCAGTTCTAGATAGTGGGATTGGTCGGAGGTCCCTATTCTAGAGGATGACTCACTACTACATTTCGTATGGTGCTCTCTCTACCAACAGGATCCCATGCCCACCTCGCTTGGGAAGGTCATTACACACTACTACAAGGCTAGAGGCCCTGTTCATCCATACACTAGAGGGGGTGTTCAAGGATCACCCGTTGTAGGAGATAGATTTGTCGTAATTAGAGAAAATCATGTATTCAGTCCCATATCTAACTTGGATTCCGGTTCCAGATCTAACTTGGATAAGGATACTAAGAGATAGCTATCTCTTGTAGTTTTAGATTAACATGATCTCTTGGTTGTACTCTATTTAGGACTCTTACTAATCTAATCGTATCTTGTATGATACCTATGCAAACTAAACTCTTATGAACTCTATAAATACAAGGAACTTCAGTGAACCAAATCACTGAAGTCTATTGTTTTCTCTTATTCATCTTGTTGTGTTTTTGATAGTATCATTGTTCAAACTTGGTATCAGAGCTAGATCTGGGACTGAGTACACGATTATCTTCAATAATGCTTTTAGTCACGTAGTGAAGCCAGTCATTGTTTGTACCATTCTTTCTCTTCCAGCTGCTCATCAGTGGCCTATCCAACAACTGAACATCAATAATGCTTTTCCCCGTGGTCTCATCACTGAAGACATTTATGTACATCAGTCCAAGGGGGTCTGAACACCCTGACTACACTCATCATGTCTGCAAACTGTGCAAGGCTCTGTATGGTCTTCGACAAGCTCCACGTGCAAAGTATTCTCGGTTGACTTCGACACTTCTTGATTTGGGTTTTTGAAGCTCAGTGGCTGATCCATCTTTATTTATCTACAAGCATGACTCCACATTTTTGTACATATTGGTTTATGTCGATGACATCATCACTATCAGTAACTCCTCTTCTGCTGTTACCTCTCTACTTCAGAACCTCTTTGCAGTTTTTCCTGTGAAAGGTTTCGGACCTTTGCACTATTTCTTTGGTGTCGAAGCTTAGTTTAGTTCTAATGGCCTTCACCTCTCTCAGAAACACTACATCCTAGATTTGTTACAACGCACCAAGTTAGATGGGTCTAAACCTTACAACTCTCCTATGGCGGCATTTGCATGACTGAGTCGAACGTCTGGTACCCCTCTCTCAAATCCCTCTGAGTATTGGAGTGTCGTCGGTGCATTGCAATACATCACTCTTACTCGACCTGATATCTCCTTTTTGGTCAACAAGGTTTGTCAGTTTCTATAATCTCCAACTGATAAACATTGGTCTGCCATCAAACGTATCCTGCATTATCTGAAGGGTACACTCGATCATGGTTTCCATTTTTCATCCTTTACTTCCTTACACCTCAATTCTTTCACTAATGTTGACTAAGCCAGCTGTCGAGATGGCTGCTGTTCTACTGGAGGCTTTGCCATTTACTTGGGTGGTAATCTCATTAGTTGGAGTTCCAAAAAGCAACACACTGTTGCTCGCTCTAGCACTAAATCTGAATTTTGATCGCTTGCTAATACAATCATAGAAGTCTTATGGATCCAATCCCTTCTGGCCGATTTAGGCTTCCTTGTCTTACAACCAATAGTCTGATGTGACAACTTGGGTGCTACATACCTTGCTGCAGACCCAATGTTTCATGCTCGTACCAATCATGTTGAGGTTGACTTCCACTTCCTCCGCGATCAATGCATGCACAACAAACTGTCCATTTGGTACATCTGTTCTGAAGTTCAAGTTGCTGATGTCTTCACAAAACCATTGGCTACACCACGTTTTGGTCTCCTTTGGTCCAAGCTTCACATGATGCCGTTCAGATTGAGGGGGCATATTGGAGATAATCATGTATTCAGTCCTGGATCTAACTTGGATTCCAGTTCCAAATCTAACTTGGATAAGGATACTAAGAGATAGCTATCTCTTATAGTTTCAGATTAGCATGATCTCTTGGTTGTACTCTATTTAGAACTCTTACTAATCTAATCTTATCTTGTATGAGACCTATGTAAACTAAAATCTTGTGAACTCTATAAAAACAAGGAACTTCATTGAACCAAATCAATGAAGTCTATTGTTTTCTCTCATTCATCTTATTGTGTTTTCGATGGCATTATTGTTCAAACTGCAGTCTCTTTGGTTTCCTCCTCCTCATATAGGCCTGTAACAGCTGGGTTTGCCTTCTTTTACTTGTGTATTTTTGGTTTAGTGTTAGCTTGTGTTTGTCCTCTCGGTTCTGTCTTAAAATTTCGGAGGTCTTATGAAGTTTTTGAGTGAGCATGATGGAGAGTGGAGACTGTTTTCAATGTTCAGTGCCTTCCATCTCTGTACGTATGCCAGCAGCAGTGTATTTTTATAGGAATGTGGGACAATAGATAGATGGGGGAGACGAGAGCCTCTACTTTACATGACCAGTTTACTGAGAATATGAGGACCCTCTTCCTTGGTAGAAGATTGTGAACAGTATCTCCAGTCGATAATTAACAGTGTTTTATTTTAAAAGATAATTTTAATATTTTCAAAAATATTAAATGGCACATGTTATCACGTGATATAGATAACTGATGGGCTATTAACAGCAGGGGCCTATTGAGACAGTTTTTAAAAGTTCAGCTATTGCAAAGACATGAGGACTGATTTGAAACAACCTTTAAAGTAATATAGTAAATGGTATTGATTAAGAATATTCCCAAAGAAAAATATTGGTGATACAGATTATCTTATTCGTCTGACTCAATGAAAAAAATGACTATGTAATTGGTCTGACTGGGTTGGGAGTAGTTTGCCTAATTGTTTTTGTTTTCCTTATTGAATGGGCCAACCTTTCAGAGTTGCAGTTAGATATCTTGAACAAAACTCAAATGAGAATTCATCGTTCCACAAATTCTAGCCACTACCCAATAAAACCTGAACACGAACACGAATACACGATTCCATTTATAATTTTTTAATTCAAAACTTTAAGACGATTTTGACTTTTGGTTGGATTATTACTAGCCTGTCCATGCTTCATTAAAAAGTCAACAAAAACTATTGTACAACCCTTGGTGCAGCCGATGTGAAATTTCTTGAACAGATGTCAAGAGCCATGGAATTAGAAACAAGAAGATCATTCAATAACTTCTCTTCCAGTGTGTTCTGGGAGCTGATCTGATTGAGTCAGTTCCTTGAATTCTCTACCGTACCGAGGAGGTAGTTATGACAAGAAATGGTCCCCTGATCGAGTAATGGGTCTAGCAGGAGAGATTTCTGAATCACTCCAAGAATGCCAACTAGGAACTAGCCCACGAATGGAGCGTGTCGAAAGAAACATATGGACCCATTTTGAGTTGAAGATTCATGGGTCGTTTAGAAGGGAGTCTCGCAGTCTCGCAGTCTCGCTACTTTAATGGGAGGAAGACTTCAAAAATCTGAACGACCCGACTACTGACTTTTGCAACAAGAGATGTCAGTCACTTTGAATGGGAAAATGAAATGAAGGTTAGAGGTTATGAATGACAGGCTGCTTTAATGGGTTGATGATCTTCTCTAAGAAAGCTTCCTCAACATGATTAAGGGAAGGAAGTTCGATTCTCCCAGCAGGAAGATCAATTGAGGCAGTAGTTCCAGTCGCATGTCGGTAAGCCATTTTCTTCTTTGCCTTAAGAAATTTTTATGTTTTCATAGTTTTGCAAACAAAATTTGGTCATGCTTTGCTTTGGAGATATGATGCGAAGCTATTGGAGCTTCTAACGAGGTGTCCTTGTTCAGTGAATTCCTAGTCCCTGTCTAACGAGGTGTTTACCATGTTCAGCTTGAACATATAGATTATAGATAAGATAACCCATAACAGCAAGCTTCTTGAGAAGTCGAAGAACTAAAACCAAAGCACCAGTTTCGATCCACTTTAAAAGGAAAAAGAAAGAAAAAAGGAGCATCCTAATCTTTTTAAGGGGTTTGTGATGTGCTATAATTGCTGCTTACTGTCTGTGGTTTTTGCATTTCAAGTTCGTTTTGTCAGCTTTTGGAATTTACAGTACCCAGGCAACATAAACGATGCTTGCTGCCCATGATTATTGTATTTTAGCCCAACCCTGTGCAAATATGTCAAGTTAGGACAGCTTTGTTTTTGTTGTGTATCATTCTACTTTCCTCTTTTGATATTGTTTTAGTTTAATTATAAGTACTTGTACCAAAGTCATAGAAGTTATGGCAATTTACCAAATTCAAGTATTCAACAAATTTGGAATTTGTTATGGTATCGGCACCATTGATCTTTTGTTTAGTGTACAGAAAGTGATAAGAAGACAAAGCGTGACATAAGTTCCTTGATAGTCCCCAATTTATCCTTGTGGTCTAGGGTTATCAAGGATCAGTGAAAACCTTTCTTTTGAACTTTTCTGAAAAGGCAAGGTATTGTATTCATTAATGCATCAAAGCAGTACCCCTGTACAATGAGGAGCTGTACAATTGGAGATCACACTAATACCATCACTGTATTCTATTCATCTGTTTTTCTTAAAGGGGTATCAAAGTCAGAAAAAAAAAAAAGAATCATATGGAACTCGCCTGAATAGCTTGTTAACTGATGAACTGACATTGAAGAATACAGCATGTCAACCACTTTCTTAGCCACCGGTTCTTCATCTGTTTCTTTGTTCTTGCATTCCTTTCAGCTCATACACCCTACAATAAAGCCAAAGGAATCATGTTCCAGACAATTCCTCTTCTACTCAAACCCTTGAGCCTTGGTATGCCAACTTCAGCATAAGGCTTCCACTGATTCAGGAAAGCATGTCTGAACTCCAAATAGTCCTAACTACCTTGCCCATACCTTAGAAGAAAAGCTAAAGTGCAGAAATAGACGATCAACAGATTCTTGCTCCTCAGAACAGAGCCTGCACGTGACATTATAGAAAGTCACTCCCATTTGATGAAAGCTCGAAGAAAACTTATTGATAGAAAAGGGTCAAAGAAAATTTTGTGCACATATAACAGCAAGCAGCAAATCTTACCAGACAACCCAACATGTTTCTGCAATGTGGAGGAACCCTGTGGTCAATCCAGACCATCCATTAGTTAGGGAACTTCTAGGCCAGCCATGCATGCACTCACCAAGTCAAAATGAGCCCTGTACTCCACCTTGCATCACATCTTCTGTGACCATGGTTGCATGCATCTCCCAATGACATATGGACACACCAGCGTTTTAAATAAATTCAAGACAACAAATCCTTTGATTTTTTATTTCAAAAACTGCTGTCTCTGTGTTTCATCAGGGGTCACATCTAACAACAATTGCAGCAGATTTTTCTTCCCTTGCATTGGAGTTTTACCCAAGTTAACAGACAATATAAAGTTTAAATATTTTAATTTGAAAAAACATCTCTCAAGAAGAGATTATTATGCCAAATGTCAGGGGTTTCAACCTTGGCCATGTCTCAGACACATTCCAACAAAACCTGTCGTATGTCTTGTTTTCAGCAATTACATGTACAAAATTTATAAAATTTTAATGTTTATTGTCTATTTCCAGGTATATTCTTTGTGAGTCAGTTTTCAGGGATCTTTGAATCTTTGTGATATGGAGATGCATGTCTGTCTCCAAATTGTATAAGATTTAACCAGTTATTTGAAGTGTAAAATCAAACTTGGGAATAACGCTGTTGTATAACTAAATTAGTTTGTATCTTCTCCACTTCAGCTGGTTGATAATACAAGCCCAAGTGCAATTCTTGGTCAGTCACTCTTGGCATCCATTTCAGAAATCACAGCCTCAGTTGTATGTATAGAGATAGAACGAGAGAACTTCATGGAAGTTGGATGCTACCTTGATCGCACTTCTCCAGCAATAATGGTGTTGCAGACTACTGAGAATACCCCATCAAATGCAAATGAGATTTTACATAATCTATCTAAAAGCATCAATCATGTGAAGGATCTTCTGGGGAAATGCCAAACTGAATGCCATTCTATTCCATATACAGAAGTCAAAACCATAATAAAACAGCTGGAGGGAGTTGTAAAAGACATAGGTGAAGGACTGAGCTTAATACCATCTTCAACATTCAAGGGCCAAGAATATGCAGAAGCTGCAGTACGGTCTCTTTCAACTGAGATGCAAAATGCTCAGTTTGAAATTAGTCCAACTGAAATCTCAGAGACCAAAGAGGTAATACAGGTCCGGCCTCTTTCAAAGGAGATACAAAATATTCACTTTGAAATTAATCGAAATGAAATATCAGAGACCAAAACAGCAGTACAGGTTATGCCTTTGGAGCATTTACCAGAGAGAGAACCCACAACAATGGAAACTGACCTTTACCCCATCAATGTTGAAATTTATGTTGATGAACCTCAGTCATTTGATACAGAAAATCTCACTGAATTCTCTGGAGGCACGAGTTCTAGTAATCAACTGATCTCTGAAAACAGTAGCAACTTGTCTTTGAAAACATTGCCACAAGTGGCTGATTACATTGAGCCTCTGTATGAGGCCTTTTTCTGTCCACTTACACAGAAGATTATGGATGACCCAGTCACAGTTGGAAGTGGTGTGACATATGAGAGGAGGGCTATAATAGAGTGGTTCAATACATTTGAAGATGGTTCTGATGTGATCTGCCCAACAACAAGGAAGAAACTAGCAAGTAGAAATGTGAAAACCAATATAGCTTTAAAGAAGGCAATAGAAGAATGGAAAGAAAGAAATGAAGCATCAAGGATCAAGGTTGCTTGGGTTGCTTTGTCATTGGCCAGCTCAGAAAATATGATACTTGAAGCATTAGAGGATTTGAAGCATCTCTGCCAGAGGAAACAACAGAACAAAGTACAGGCACGTAATGCTGGAATGTTACCATTACTTACTCAGCTTCTGGAGTATAAAGACAGGAACATTAGGTGTGCAACATTGGAGACATTACGGTTACTGGTGGAGAAAGATGACGAGGGAAAGGTTTACTTTCCCCCCCTGAACTCATATTTTCCCCTTATGAAATTCAGCACACATTTTGTAGATTAAATAAGTGCTTTTCTTGTTCTTATTTACACATGATAATATGATATATAATATACAAGTTTTACAATTTTAGTGTATAAACATTTATTCTTACACCTTTTATATTAGATGGAAGTAACCATTTTCAAATTTCTATAAAGAGCCATCCCTTCAATTATGACATTTAGTTGCAAAGATAGATGGGAATATTGGCTTTGTTGGGATCAATATACCTGGCATTTAGAAGAGAGCTATGCATGATATGTTCACTCTACAGTTTTAAAAGTTTTTCAAGCTTGCCACTGGTTGATATTGTGTGGGTATAAAACCTCCACTGCCTATTTATCTTTAAGTTCCTAATTTTCTTGTCTAGGTAGTTTGAGCTTTTCCTGTTTACCAGGACGCATATCTTTGTTCTACAGTACAGAAAGAAGAAGAATGTTATGTAGCTAAACAGGATTGTTGATTGATCAACCAAAAAAATTAACAAACTTGAATTTGGAAAGTTATTTCCTACTAACACATCCTAGTTTGTTTTGCACTATCTGTGTAGGATACAATTGCACAGACAAAAGCAATTTCAACAACAATGAGAATGCTGTCAAGTGATTATCTTCCAGAAAAACATGCATCTTTGTTGTTCTTGCTTGAGCTTTCAAGGATTGAATCACTTTGCAAAAATATTGGATATGATACCGGGGGCATTCCAAGGCTGATCATAATGAAATACAACAAGTCTTTTGATGCATTTGCTGCAGAAAAATCAGATGAAATCCTACAGAACTTGGCAAAATATCCAAAGAATATTATCTGCATGGCAGATAATGGCCTCTTAGAACCACTATTAGACCACCTTATTGAAGGTATGACATCACTTCTTCCTCTCTCATAATGATCAGTATCTTTTTTTCTTTACTTACCTGCATGTGCAGAGATCATGGAAATGTAATTGGATTTCCTCTCCTGCTTCTGTTTTCCTAGAAATGGCAGTCAGAATTTTGATATGATAGCTTAACATTCATGATCCCTGATGTAGATATATGCATCTGCAGCTCAAGAGAATGTAATAGAGTTCTTTCAGATTCATCAAAATTTACAGAGTACGTTATGGTAGAGTGTTCATTTGGTTTTCACAGATAGTGCATGGATTAGGCATGTTCCTTGCATTTGTCTCAGTCAAGTTCTTGAGCTCTGATGCCTATCTTATGGGGACTGATCTTTCCTAAGTGGAAAGAGAATAAAGGATCCGTAAGCCATCTGTACTCAGTAGCAGTGTATAGTTTAAGTGATACCCATACTTCCCCTTCAATCATAGCACTGCTGCTTGATTATATCATTGGATTCAGTATTTTAAAAGCACAAGGCGCAAAAAAAAAAAAAAAAGCAAGGGGCAATTTGCGCCTGAGGCATGTGCCTTTTTGAAGCAAGACATAAAAGTACAAAAAAAAAACCAAAAAAAAGAAAGTCAGAAAATCAAGGTTCAAAGTATCGATACGCCTCTGTGTATCAGTACTTTGAGCCACACGGAAATATGATTTTTTTATTTTTTTTTTCAAAATTTGGTTTTTGGGGAGTTTAATACCTATATTTTTCATTAGAAAATAGTGGGGTCCCGAACACCAGGAAACAGGCATATCGGGACCCAAAAGATACAATACGATATGCCCGATATGGGGCGTATTGTATTGATTTTTTGAACCTTGCAGAAAATTCAAAAAATGCCAACAAATTGCAAAAAAATCAGAAAATATTAAACATAATATTAATAAGAAATATAAACTTAAGTTTTGAAATAAATGTTTTAAAAAACCTATTGTCTAAAATAAATTACATAAACATGACATGTAAAGAACATTCAAATGAAAATTAAAAAATAAAATCAAACATATAAAACATTTTCAAGCATGTAAAATCCCCAATCTCTTTTTTCCTCAATTGCATTATTTTAAGTAGCTAATGTAATGTAGAACATATTGTATTACTGATTCTACAAGTCACCTTTGTACCAAGCCCCTCAAGGCAAACCCAAACAAATCCATGTTAGGGTCTTAAATTTTTAATTCTCACACAAAAAATAATGATTTTATAATTTTAATTGCCTTTTAAGAAGATATTTTTTTAAGATGAATGAAACAAAAAAGCATGAAAATCTAAAAAGGCACAGGCTAAGGCGCAAGACACATCAGGCGCATGTGTGTGCCTTTTGAAAGTGTTGTGCCTAACACCTAGGCAAGGCACATGCCCTAAAATGCGCCTCCATTGTGCACCTCAGGTGCGCCTTTTAAATCACTGGATTGGATTAGTTAGAAAAAGTCCTTTTTAGGAGGTCTATATCCATTACATGATAAAGGGGTTATGTCTCTTGAAAAGTTAATTATGTCACTTTCATGGAAATGCTTCTAATGATGATTAAGGGAATCCATAAGTGGCCAACCCTTTAAGCTTTCTAAGATAGATTCATGTCTCTACGCCTCCAGGCTGCTATTCTTGTGAGGGTTAGAGATTAAGCTCTGTTAGTCTGTTTTTCAACACTGAACGAAATTTGCTGTAGCACTACTTTTATGTACTCAAGGAATGCATTACTAAACCAGGCACTTAAGTAAGAAACTGAGGTTGTGGACAGTGTTGTTGTATGACTAGTTGATATTTCTCTGCTTCAACTCAATTGTGCATCAAACAATATCCTAACTACTGCTATTTCCTTAAAATAAATTTAAACAGGAAATGAAGAGATGCAGGTAGAGATGGCAAACTACCTTGGGGAAACTTTTCTTGAGCAGCAGACCAGAACGTACGCAGCAGAGAGAACCTCTTCGGTTCTGATTAAAATGGTACAAAGTGGAAACTCCCTAAGAAGGAAGGCAGCATTCAAAGCCCTAGTTCAGATCTCATCGTACCACCCAAACAGCAAAACACTTGTCAATGCTGGTGCTCTGCCTATCGTGGTTGAAGAGTTGTTCACAAGGACAATCTTCAATCAGTGCATGGATTCCAAGGAAGAAGCTTCTGCAATCCTTGCAAACATACTTGAGTCTGGTCATGCTCCAGAGAATCTCCAAGTCAACACCCATGGTCACACAATGGAATCAGTCTATGTTGTGTACAGCATCATCAGTATGCTGAAGAGTTCTTCCCCTGATGAACTCAATCTCAACCTCATCAGAATCCTTCTATGCCTAATGAAGTCTCGTAAGTCAACAACAACCATTGTTTCTGTTGTCAAAGAGACTGAAGCTAGCTACGACCTAATTGAATTGGTCAACTCCCCACATGATAAACTTGGAACCACATCAATTAAATTTCTCACGAAACTCTCACCCTACATGGGCCACACACTTGCTGAAAGACTCTGCAAGACCAGTGGTCAACCAGAGAACCTAATCAAGAACCCAACTGGAATAAATCAAATCACTGAAAAAGATGCAGTTTCAGCCAACTTCCTAGCAAAGCTTCCCTGCCAAAACCTAATGCTTAATCTAGCCCTCCTCCACAAGAACACAGTCCCCACAATCCTAGAAACAATCAATGAGATCCTAAGGAATGGAACAAGAACAAAAAAGTTTGCATATTCATACCTAGAAGGCCTAGTAGGTATTCTTGTCAGATTTACGACTACACTATATGAACCTCAAATACTATTCCTGGCAATAAACCTCAACCTCACATCAGTTTTTACAGAACTACTCATGACAGTGGAAAGTGATGAAGTACAGAAACTATCAGCAACTGCGTTGGAAAATCTTTCGTCAGAATCAATAAATCTATCAAAACCACCAAAACTTGAGAGATCCAAGCCTACAAAGTCCTACTTACACAAGTTTCTATCATCCCATCCATCAAAGGGTAGGAGTTTACAAGCATGCCCAGTTCATCGAGGGGTTTGTTCTTCAAAAGCCACCTTTTGCTTAGTTGATGCGAAGGCTGTGGAGAGGCTGCTGTCTTGTTTAAACCATCAAAATGTTGAGGTGGTTGATGCTGCACTGTCAGCTATTCGTACGTTGCTGGATGACAAGGTTGATGTGGACAAGAGTGTGAGTTTGTTGAATAGAATGAATGCCATTCAACATGTTTTGAATGTTCTGAGGGAGCACAGACAAGAAGGCTTGCAACAAAAATCTCTCTGGGTGATTGAGAGATTTCTGACAAAAGGTGGGGATAAGTCTCTTTCTGATATATCAGAGGATAAGTTACTGCGTTCTCAATTGCTGAGTGCTTTCCATCACGGGGACATGAATACAAGGCAGATGGTTGAGAAGATTTTGAGGCATTTGAATAAGATCCCCAATTTCTGAAGATGTTTTGACATGTATACTGCACTAACCTATATCAAAATATAAAACATGAGGCCTTTGTGTGAACCACCAAGAATCTGTATCCCACCTGCTAATTCATTGCCGGGTTGCTCATAGTTTCTGGTCCCACTGTTTGAAGCTATTTTGAATTCAGTGGGTGACCTGAAAAGACTTTCAATCCCTGCTGGCAGAGTGGTCGATTAGTGGTTTTAGCAAAAAAGGTTCTATCTTATGGAGAATATTACCATTTGCAATCAGTTGGTGCTTATGACAAGAAAGAAACAACACAATATTCAAAGCTTCAAGTCTGTATATAGAGCAGCTGAAAGGGAAGATAGAATATCAAATCACTTTTTGGTCAAGAGCTTACAAGGAGTTTATTCTTTTAAGTTTTAATTGTACTCACTTTTGTTATCATTGGTATGGTATTAATTTTTGTTTCTGTTAAAAGTCCCGGCTAGCTTTATTGCATTGTGATGGTGGCCTGGTTGGCTTCAGTAGCTGGTCTCCTTTTGTATAGCTTTGGTGAGGGATCCTCTTCCTCCTTTTTATGTCTAATACAAATACTCATTTTTCAATATATATGTGCATAGTTTGTTAGCATTGATCACTGACAACAGTAGAAGTATCCCAAGCAATATAATTGCACTAATGGAAGGATCCTGTGTAAGCAGATTTTTAATCTAGCTAGTTCTGTCTAATGAAATTATGAAAAGAATGAAAGTAATTCCAGAGATCATGTTTCTTGTAATTTCTCCTACTCCACTGGTAGTTCAGTGACTTTTGGACTTTTCTAATTTTGGTCGGTTTTAGTTTTTTCTTTGGGTTTATAATTTTTGTAGGAACGTTTCTAATGAGTCTAAAGACTTGAAAATTCTTTGAAGGGTGGCATTTTTATCACTTTTCTTGAAACCTAAGCTATAAAGCAAACTTGTCCATCTAATTTAATTCAGTTACTTGTTCAATAATTGAGAGAGTAGTGGCCATTTACTGATAGGGGTCTTGATGATTGAGTAGGATGACTAATGGATGTCTAAGATGGTAGGAATCTTTTTTTTTTTTGTTTTTTTTTTATTGGTAGGGATCTGGAATTAAAATCCATATCCAGGTCTCCTTGTGTTGAGCTTATAAGTATAAACATTATAATTAGAATTGAAATAACTGGTTGTGAATGAAAAAAAAAGAGTTGGTTGATGAATCAATCGTAATTTTATATTTGCAGTAGCTATTTAATTAAAGGAATGAATGATGGCATTAAGGAATGTTATCTTGCACTAACTATTTTGTTGTGAAATGTTATTTTGCACTAACTATAAAGCAACATGTTACATTATTAAAGTCTGTAATAAGAAATATACCTTGTGAGATGTGAACCAATGAAAAGTAAATGAATCTTGTAAGTTTTTTAATATGATTTATTGAAATTTGATTTAACGTGCAATTAAATTTTCGAAATGCACGATAGTTGGATTATACACTAAAACCAAGGTTAAAATATCGATACGCCGGTAGAGGCGTATCGGGCAGTATCGATAGTTTTTTTTTTTTTTTTTTTTTAAATCTGGTTCAAAGGGGCTGGTTTGTCCGTTCACCCCTTGAACTGGTTGAAACCCCAATACATCCTGTAATGGCATATTGGGAAGCTCCCATATAATACGTATCAATACTTTTAACCTTAACTAAAACAATACTTTGAACTTTGCTAGGTGCCAACTGGCTAGTACTTCACCTCCATCATTCTCTATCGTGCGTGATCACTCAAAGCAGCAATCCTTTCTTGTTGAAGGAAATCCTACGT
>NW_010729093.1:945871-964035 GCF_000365185.1 Nelumbo nucifera | reverse complement strand
CGTGACCAAGAGTCGAGCCCTGTAATCCGGAACCATGCACAGCTGCAGTCCTAACCCTGGAGCGTGCCAAGCCTGTGCTGMCTTTGACGCGGCCTAGGACACGTCGCGGCGGCACAATTAGCAGCAGAGCCATGCTGCAGCCGATCGATCAATGACGTGACTCGCGCCGRGCGCATCTACCAGCCTGCGCATCTGTGAGGGCCCACAGCTGCTGCCATGCCGGAAATCCCASCTCCGCCCCGCTGGCTAGAAGAAATTGTTTCTCCAACTGTTCAACACTCATCAGCTCTACACAACATTGTTGGTCCTATGATCACTAGTTCAAATCAACCCCCCACAAGGGGGCCATAACGTCCCACAGCATGTTCCAGTCGTGTATTGGAAACATCATCAGGAGATGTTCCCAAATACATCACTTTATAATGAGAGAGGTTGAATTGATATGGTGATATATCTCCATTCTCTAAATCTTATAATTAGTTCTCAATTATACCCTAATACCTATTTCACTCACTATTAATTTATATTAATATATTTTATCTTGGTCCGACATGTTTTAAAACCTCTTATCTAAAAGAAATTTGTTTGCGAATCTAATTTTACATTTAATCTTTTCAATTTCATGGATTAGTATTATGTCGTAAAAAAATCAACATGAACTACCTGCTCATAAAAATAGTTGATCAATTCACCCATGAAGAGGAGCAACTGCTACAAACTTTTCTGACGTCTCATGAATACTTTTTCACCGTACCAAATTTTCTTTACCACTTTTACCATGGCTCCCTGGTAAATAAGAACATTTTGCATTTTCGGACCAAATTAACTATATTACATGTTGTTAGGATGCAAGTATGAATGAATGGTATGGGATAAGAGAGTCAAAGCAATTATGTATAAGATTGGCCCACAACAAGGTTTTAAAACTGATTCGGATCTGAAACCGTTCTGATACCAGTTTTTGGGTTGAAGATTTGACTGTTTGGTTGAAACAATTGGTTTGTTTTAGTTGAAAAAATAAAATATAAAAAATAATTAAAATAAAAAAGTCAAAAACCATGGAAGGATTGATGGTTCAACTGCCTAAGTCAGCTGGTCATGTACCAATTCAATGATTTTTGGTCAAGGATTGGGTTTAGGGTAAAATAGAACCAATTGCATGGATGGTTCCGAGCCGAATGATCCAACCAACCGTCCAGTTTAATGGCAATTCAAAAACACTAGTCCACAAGTCCACAAACTAATAGTTTAAGTTTTTAGGTTAAAAGGTGGTACAATTATTATGTGTAATTATTCTGTTTCAATCAAAATCTAGATATTTGTATCTTTAAAATAAAATTAAATCCACTTGATAGTTGATACACACCAAACTCTATTGGCTTTATTATATTAAATTAAAGGGTAAGTTGCTGAAATCTCCCCCCATAAGTTTGGTAATTACAATTACATCCCTTGAACTTTTTAACATAGTTGCAAATAGATACTCTTTGATAGAATCCTCTAATAAGAGCCACAAAAAAATGTCCAAAATACTATATAGTTATCGTGGAAGCTGATTTCTACAGGAAAAGAAATACAAACTTTATGACCAACAACAGATAAAAGAGTTTTTAAAATTGCAACTTTAATCAATTAATATGAAGGGAAAATTTGGAAAATGAATCAATTTTGGAAAAGAGATTAGAAAGGTTTGGGGTAACCACTGATAAGAAAAAAATTGAAAAATAAACATTTTGGTCAAAAGTTACTGGATGGGTATTATAGACATTTTGATGCCTCTTATTAGAGGATTTTCATAAACAAAGTCTACTTGCAATTATATTAAAAAAGTTCAGGGGAGGTGATTGCAATTACCAAACTTAAAAGGAAAGTTTCAGCAACGGTTAGAGGTTTCAGCAATTTACCCTCAATTAAATTGGCATGCTTAGCCAAATTGAAACAAGCCAAGTCGGCAAGTCCTTGACTCCTTTGTCTTAAGCCAACTCATTCCCTCATGAAGACCTTCTCAACCACTACCATATAAAATTCTCCCAGATTAGAGGAAGTCTCAAGTAATCTAGATATTTGTATAATTGACATTGTCAAGACTGGAAATACTTTAAGTTTCCTAATTGCAAATTTCCTATGCATTCAGCGCCTTTCTGGTTTTTTTACATCTAGAATTTATTTCGGTAGCAAGGTTCAGTTTGTTCAAATATTTGGGTTCACTCTCTGTTTCACGAAGAAACGAAGATGGCATCTTTCTCAATGGAGGATTTTGTTGGTAATGGTGTTCTGAAAGGACTGCTTCCAAAGCTGTTGGAAGAAGGCTGGGATGATGTACCTACTCTGAAGATAATGAATTCGGAGGATATGGATGCAATAAACATGACCCAGCAACAAAAGGTTGATTTATAATACAAACTGGTCATTCTATGTTTGTATATTATTCTTTTCTATCAATCACCCGATTGGCAAAAGCTAGTTTATTCCCTGAAAAAAAAAAAAAGAATTTTTGAAACTAGTATTGGTTATAGAACTGTCATCTTCTTAATTCTATATATGATTCGCTTGTTCTGGATTGTGAGTTTTAGACAAGAATCTTCTCTGCAGCATCATTCACTTCTAATTAGAAAGAAAAACTCTACTCGACTGGGTATCATTCTTCTTTAAGGAAGTTTCTTTTTAAGAGCATTAAGGAATTCATTCAGTTTGAATCATCTAACTATTGGGTTATAATTAAAGATATTAATTGATATAATATTCATTGTCCACTCTTTTCACGAGTACAATTTACCATTGATGTTTTGGTTGTTTCTGAAGTCTGGTTGTTTCAGTTGTAATCTTGTCTAGTTTTTTTCCTTTCCGGTTCCCTTTCTCACATAATCCTTTTAGAAATCTTGTAATGTTTTTTCTCCATGTTATTATGCTTGTTTTACTTGCTAGAAACTCTGGTACTTTAGGAAAATGATATGCTCACAAGAATAGGTTCTTTTACATTTTTCCAGATAAAAAAACACAGTAACTGATCATGATTTCCTTTTCTCCTGTCTGGTTTTAATTTAGAATGCACTGGGAAGAAGGTCATACCTGCATGACCGTGCCTTGATGCAATATGGAGATAAATTGGAAGCCTCTGGGAAGTCTTTGTCCGAGCTTCTTAGCACAAGTAGTCTGGTTCTTTCCTCTCAATTTGGCATGAAAAGAGGACACATTGCCCGTTTTTTGGATCGAACAAATCCATGTGGGTTCCTGATGCCCCCCTCCCATGCTTTATCTGCTAGAAAGAGAATCATCACACCTTCTACAGTGAAAGTGCTCATGGAGAAAATGTAGGGAAACCCTCTGTCAAGAGAAGTGGAAATTTTGATGGATCATTCGAGCAATCTATGGCAGATATTAAGATTAAAGAAGGGCATATCTACAAAGGTATTGTTGCTGCAGGGCCTGAAGAACCTAGAGCATGTGGTTGTGTGAAACCTCCTCTTGTTGTTGGTGATGTTGCTCCTTATTCTGCTATCGAGAACATCTCAGTTCAGAAACATACACCCGAGTACAAAATTGGGATGGAGCAGTTGGTGAAAACAAAGGCACCACCTGATGAAGGGAGATTCGGCCCGACCTCGCAATCACTCCACCGGGCAAAATCAAACAGCTCGGGACAAACAGCACACCCAAGGCACGGGCGTCAAAGGAACCAGCAGTCCGAGCTCCCTGCTAGGAGACCCGAGCTCCTTACAAAGAGCTCGAGCGTCACAAGGCAGTGACCCGAACTGGCCCACGTCATGGCAATTCGGGGCACTCCCCTATCCGAACTCAAGACTTCACCTCGCCTCGCCACTCCTGCACTTCGCCTCCCGAACGCCAGGCTGACCGAACGTACCACACCTAACACCGAGGGTGTCCGTATCCAAGGGCGGCACACCTGACTGATTTGGGATCTGACGCTTGACAGCTGCACTTCAAACAGCCTCCTGCCACCATCGTCACCAGTTGCAGAGACGGCTCCGACAAAGGGAGCACTGGCGGTTCTGCCCAGCCAAAGGGGATGACATCCGAACTGGCAGGAGCTCAGAAATAATCATGCCCGATCTGACAGAGCTTGGAAGTGAGTGCGCGAGGTGGTTATAAAAGGCTCCCGACCCCCCGAGAACAAGGTATGCAAACTCTGCGTTATCTTGTTTCATCTTGCCTTTGAAGGATTCTAACTTGAGCTTCGGAGCCTCGACACCGGGTCTCCCCCGGAGCTTCCTCATCCTCTCCATTTCAGGTTCCCCACAGCTCTGTTCAGAGGCAAGGTCATTGACAGCTAGGACCAGCCGGATTGCGCACCATCAATTGGTGCCGTTTGTGGGAAAACGCTTCTAAAATCCTCCCTCTAAAACTCTCATAACCTCCTCTTCTTCCAAAAACCCCAACACTCATGGCTTCCTCCAGCAACGCCGGACGCGGCACAGAGACAAACACAACCGGGGAACGACTCCAAGCCCCCGTAGTATGCATCAGACAGTTCACCATCCCCCATCCTGTGGATGGGATCCCCAGCTTGGATGCGCCTCAAACAGTGGCGCCCGTGAACCCTCCTACCATGGACATCCCTCCTTCATTCCCTATCGAAACAACTTTTGCTGAACCAACTACTGTCTCCCTGGCGACCCGCCCAAACCAGAAGGACGACCTAATGCAATGCATGCGGAAAATGCAGGCCCAAATGCAGCAATTCCAGCAACATCAACTCCAACAGCACTAAGTACAACACCACCTCTCCCAACATCATTATCAACAGCAGTTCCCCCAACTACCCTTGAACCAGTCACTGCTTCCACCGAGGCACCCAACCCCGAAGCAAGTTAAGGCCTCCCCTCAGGGTGGATGCCCTCATCGGGGAGAAACCTCCCAGCTCCAGAACCCTCCTAACAGTCAAGCCTCATCTCCAGGCCGAAGGGAAAGGAAAATCACCCCCGACTCGCAGCTCGTAGGCGGGACAGGAACCTCGCCCGCGAGGTCAGTACCTCGGCGCTCCAAGCCCGAGTTCCCGCTCACTGAGAACCGGTTTAGTGCCATAGTAGCAGACTACCGGCATTCCGAGCCCATGGAGCTCGGCAACACAGAAGCCAGTAGCGCCAGTACCAGGCCCACTCAACGAAGTGGCCGAACTGCCACCCGCGTCCGGCCCGAGCTTAGAGGAAAGGAAGAGACGAGCTCGGACAAGGTAAGAGCTGCCCCGATTCTCTCAGTTCCTTCTCCCCTCGCATCAAAACTCCTGGCAGTCCCCAAGCCCAGAGACTTTAAGCTCCCACGCTTGGACAAGTATGATGGGTCTTTTGACCCCAACGACCAGGTTGATGCTTTCCAGTCCCAAATATACCTCGCTAGGGCCAGTGAATCGTGCATGTGCGTAGCCTTCACCACCATCGGAGGTTGGAGTGGACCACAGGAGCTCGAACGGCCAAAAGGAACCTAGGACGCGAACTAAAAAGCCTGGACGCGAGATGAAACCTGGACGCGAGCTCGAGATATACAGAAGTAACAGCGACTGGGGTCCCCTCCCCCCGCTATTTATATCCACAGTGACCGAGAAGCGACGGCTCAGATCAAAGCCAATCCGACGGCCCACAGTCACGCTGACCACAGTCCTCCGAAACCAAGACGTGATTGGCGCATGTCTTCCTGAAACGGACAGCACCGGTGCACGTCTTTTCGAAACAGACGGGATGCCAGCGCACGTCTCCTCACAATAAAGGCGGCAGTGGCACGACTCTCGAATTTGAGAAAACGCCCGCTGTCACGTCTCCCAAGCGGCGCGCTTTTTGAAAATTCGAAATAAAGCGCACGCCGTCACGTCTATCAGCGTTCAGGCAGGAATCCTGACAACGCACCTTGCTCCATCAGTCAAACAAAGTTCAAAGTACAGGGCAAATCCACCTGCCACCTTGCAAACTCCTCGCACCAAGGCAGGACCCTTAGCGCAGGGAGTGGGGGGCAATTGATGAAGGGAGATTTGGCCCGACCTCGCAATCACTCCACGTGGCAAAATCAAACAGCTCGGGACAAACAGCGCACCCAAGGCACGAGTGTCAAAGGAACTAGCAGTCCGAGCTCCCTACTAGGAGGCCCGAGCTCCTTACAAAGAGCTCGAGCCTCACAAGGCAGTGACCCGAACTGGCCCACCTCATGGCAGTTCGGGGCACTCCCCTATCCGAACTCAAGACTTCATCTCGCCTCGCCACTCCTACACTTCGCCTCCCGAACGCCAGGCTGACCGAATGTACCACACTTGACACCGAGGGTGTCCGTATCCAAGGGCGGCGCACCTGACTGATTTGGGATCTGACGCTTGACAGCCGCATTTCAAACGGCCTCCTGCCACTGCCACCTGCCACCATCCTCACCAATCGCAGAGACGGCTCCAACAAAGGGAGCAGTGGCGGTTCTGCCCAGCCAGAGAGGATGACATCCGAACTGGCAGGAGCTCAGAAATAATCATGCCCGATCTGAGAGAGCTTGGAAGTGAGTGCGCGAGGTGGTTATAAAAGGCTCCCGACCCCCCGAGAACAAGGTATGCAAACTCTGCGCTATCTGGTTTCATCTTGCCTTTGAAGGATTCTAACTTGAGCTTCGGAGCCTCAACACCGGGTCTCCCCTGGAGCTTCCTCATCCTCTCTGTTTCAGGTTCCCCACAGCTCCGTTCAGAGGCAAGGTCATTGACAGCTAGGACTAACCGGATTGCGCACCATCACCACCGATGAAGGCTTCAGAGCTATGGCGTGACAAACCAGTGGTACTGTTCTGTGTTAGACGCCCTGGGTAACTCTCTCTCTCTCTCTATCTCTCTCATCCACCTTGACATGATAGCAAACAGAAAACATTAGAATGATCTGGGTCTGTTTATGTTGGTATTGCTCTTCTCTGTCAAACGGAAAAAAACAGGTGCATCATGTGCAGAGCCGAAGCTCACCAGCTTTATGCAAGGAAACCCATATTTGATGCACTGGGGGTTCAGCTAATTGCAGTTCTTCATGAACACATAGATACCGAGGTAGTTAACCTGATTCAAGTTGAGTTGTTGCTGATTTTGATCCACATTTCTTATTCAAGTTTTATGTGTGTGTGTGTGTTTTTGTGGGGGGGGGGGGTACCAGGTTAAAGACTTCTGGCCTCACTTCTGGGGTGGTGTCGTAGTCCATGATCAGGGTATGGGTTTCTTCAAGGCGCTTGGAAGCGGGAAGCTGATGAAGGACACCTTCATAACAGGATTTGTTTTCAATCCTCAAGCCATTGCGAATTACAAGCGAGCTAAGGCTACTGGACTCGAGCAGAACTTTACAGGGGAAGGTGAAATCAAGGGTGGACTGTTTATAGTTGGTAGTGGGAAGAGAGGCATTGCTTACCAGTTTATTGAGAGGAACTTTGGTGACTAGGCACCAATCGATGAAGTCATTGAGATATCTACTCGGTTGCAGGTATTATCTTTTTGGGTTCTCTGATCCTATAAGAAATTAATCTGCTCTTGTATGATTTATATGCAAACTAAAGTTTTGTTTCCCCTTCTGCAGAAACAACAGCAAGCTCCAGAGGAGGCTGTTAAATTGTCAGAGGAGTCTGAATGAGACATTCTACAATTTTCTCTTCTATAGTTGTTTAAGGAATCTATATTATTCATTGTAAGTCTAACAGCAAAGATGGGATGTCTGCATTGTTTAAGTTATATTTCATTCCACAGGTGCACTGGACGCGTGAACCCGCCAATCACAAACGCCCACGTCGGCGTACTTAAATTTTACAAATTTTAACAGACGTTTAAGCTGTTAGTTAAAGAATCCGGTTGAACCGGACATAGAAAGACAAAAAAACTTAAAAACGCACCTTATACCATTCATCCTCCATACTTTCTTCCGCCAACCCCCAGCCCTGAAGCATCCATGATCCACCTGCAACCAGCGATCTCACTGAACGCAGAAGCCACCGACGGCGGCACGAAATCAAGTTGATGCGTTCTCCTCCTCCTCCTCCTCCTCCTCCTCCTCCTCCTTCTTCTTCTTCTTCTTCAATCACAGCAATCACACCAAGGACAATCACGATGGCAGCACCAATTGCAATTAGGGCAGAGATGCAGAGGATGATCTTCTTGTGGCGGAGATTAGGAGAGAATGAACCCATGCCAGAGGAATCAAAATATGAGTTAGGGTTAAGGACAATTGATTTGGTAAGGACGACAGGGCATGAGCGGTTGACAACAGAACCACAGAGGGATGGATTACCAGAACCATAGAAGGACGGCAGGGCATGAGCAGTTGACAGAAGAACCACAGAGGCATGAGCGGTTGCCCTCTAGTAGATTATCTGAAAGATCAAGTGATCGAAGGCCATTCAAGGACCAGATTCCAGACGGCAACAGGCCAGATATATAGCTGATTGGAGGAGAAGTGAAGAGTGGCGAGGGTTGAACACGAGCCCAAATTCTGTGGGATCTGTCTTGACATGTTTTCCTCGCAAAGGATATTTCTCTTAAAGAACCACATTGCCGGGAAAAAATCATCTGGTATTGGTCCTGACAGGCTGTTATCACTAAGATGAATGACCCGCAGGCCCTCAAGTCGTGCAAGACTTGGTTTATGGTTCCGGTGAAATTGTTGTTTGAGAGGAATAGTTTGCGAAGGAAGTGCAGTTGGAGAACTCCTCGGCCAATACGCCCAGATAGAGAGAATCCATCAGGAACAAGCTCAGAGACCCGGTTGGTTTTGGGGTTGCGTTTGAATCCTACCCAATTGCAGGGACTGTCATCGTCTTCATTCCAAGACATCAGTTTCGAGTCTGGATCTTGAGATCAGTCTCATCCCCAGGCCCATCGTCGATATCAAAACACATGAAAGAAGAAGAGGAACCGAGGAAGAGAACGCATGGGAGGATGAATAGTGTAATGTGTTTCAAGTATTTTGTCTTTTTGTATCCGGTTCAACCGGATTCTTTAACTAACAGCTTAAACGTCCGTTAAAGTTAATAGATTTTAAACATGTTGACGTGGGCGTTTGTGATTGGTGGGTTCACGAACTCCTAATTTGACCTCGTCCTCATTATTTTGGGGTAGTCAAAAAGACTCAAAACCAACATACAATCTCATAGAGAGGTATTAGCAAAGAGAAAAAGAATAAGCTATCAGATCAATTCATTTCCATGCCTTCTTTGACCAACCTTTGCATTCCACTCTATCCTTGATCTTTTAGGATGTGTACAGGTTTCCCCACCTTTCCTTTCATACCAAATACAGCCTTAGTTCCCCTGTTTCATCAAGAATATATAATAAAAGAAATTTACAACTCACAAGAGTGGTTCTGTACATACATCTTTATCATGGGCAGTGCTCAGTAGCAATCAAATACCAAAGATCAAATGGTATACAAAGAAGGGTACCAAGCACAGGGCACAAACGCTCCAACTCAGTAACTTAAGATTGGGTGGAAGCGAAATCTCCATGGCCAAAAAGAAAGAAACCACGGCAAAGACAACACTCAATAGCTCAAATACTTTGGAGGTAGTGGGGAATCGGGAGCGAAGCAACATACTGAGAAAGGCGGAAGAGAAGGCGAGTAAAACTAAGAGAGAAAGGACGTGGAAAGACAAGGGAAGCTGAAACTGAGTCTGGTAGGATAGAGCCAGAAGAGCAATGGCCGTAGTAAAGCAGAAATCCAGTATAGTCTTTACCAGCAAGAATTCTCGTTGATGCTGCTTATCAGGAAGGACTGAAGAACTGATCATGGCGGCCGAACTGGTCGAGCTGCTGCTGACCATGTTGTTGGACATGGGTTGGTGTTTCATCATTTCGAGGTGGTGTTCTGGAGAAAGTGGGTCTTCTATAGAAGAGCGCATCCTTCTAGCAAGTAGAGATATCAAGGCTTTAGCTTGTTTTGCTATCTCCATTATGGTTTGCATGGTTCTAATTCCATCTCTGAAGCTTTCTTCTTGCTTATAAATATATATAGAGCATAGAGCGACGGCTTCTCATCATCACTCATCAGTATTCCTCAATAGAGATTACATGCTGGAAGCTTAGCTTCGAAGAATTTGCAAACAACACACTCTACGACTAGTCCTGGATATTGTCTTATAGTTTCCACTGCAAAAGCGCATGCACAATCACATGGCACATCCCTCACTTTCCAATAGGAAAGAGACACGTCAAAAAGGTCCCTCATCTCTCACGTGATTAGTCGAGAGGAGCCAAGCCCAAGAGTCAAGCACTCAAAGCCTCGTTTCAAAATATTGATAAAGACGTCCCATGAACAGAGAATTGAGAAGGGCAGGCGTGGAAGCCTTTGAGCCTATGCCACGTACGTCGGTTCTTCAAGTCCAACAAGTGGTATTTTTGGCGTACGTGTAGCTGTTTTTGGATCGAAATTGGACATATATACAATATAAATAAATGGGAAAATTCCCTATCCTTACTTTGGTACCAAAACTCATAATTTGGTCTCCAAACTTTAAAATGTCATAATCTAGTATCCAAATTTTTGAAACACCACAATTTAGTATTTGTCGTTAATAGACTGCCAGTTATATATATATATATATATATATATATATATCATGTGATATTTCACGTGTGATTTAAGATTTTTGAAAATATCAAAATTACCCTTAAAAATAAAACAGAGCCCAAATTCTCTGTCACAAACATTAAAACCTTTCTTGCATAGAATGATTGGCAATCCTTTCCATTTGAGAACGCCATTGATGAAGACAGCAGCGGCAACGAAAAAGGGGATTCCACACCCGACCACAGAATTAGTTTATAGGAGTGAATGAAGCAGTGAAGTAACGTGAAACAAAACGCACCTCATTGGTGTGCCCACCGCCCATAGCAATGGATGAACGAACAGTGGTCGACTCGCATCAGAATCTCGGAAAACAAACATTTTCACCTTTTCTGACTCATTCAATCAGGATAATGAGGATTCACAATCGGTCTCTTCCACTCGCCCATTTGATGACGATGGCTACATAGGCTATGACTTGTGTCTCCCTTCTCCACGTTTCGACGCCTTTGCCAATTTTGCTGACAAACGAGTCCATCAAGAAATCGGTCGGCGATTTGTCGCCCGTCTTCAACACCACTTCGTATGGCACTGGCGACGATGGATTTACTTCATAGCCGATTCCTAAAACTCCATCTCCCATCTACTATACCAGTGATGGACTTTCGGCTTTCTCGCCGAAGTATAACAACAAGATTTTTTTATGAGGGTTTTGCTCCAACAAATAGGCATTTGTGTCTTTTCACATGCCACTTAACAGTAGGTACTAGATTGCCACGTTTCGAAAGTTCGAGTGTTGGATTGTTGCATTTTAAAGTTCAGGGACCAAATTGTCATTCGAGCCAAAATACAGGATACTTATCAGGAATTTCCCCTAAATAAATCAAGATGGTCCATGTCATCGTCACCCTTGCTCTCCTTTCTCCATTCCCCCTTAATACTTCATCTCTCTCTCTCCACCTTTCAAATACGTGCATTTAATTTTTCATCAATTTATTAAAACATTAATGTTTAAGTTCAAAATTTTTTCTTTGAAAATAGTTTAAATTAAAACTTAAATATTGAAATAAGATGAGTAAAAAATATCTAATATACTAAGAGAAAAAATAGACAATATAACAATAATAAAACAAATAAATGAATAATGAAAGTAAAGTAATAAAGTTTAATAATTAATTTAAAATCATATTATAATTATAAATAATATTTTAATATTGTCATTATAATCCATCTCTTTGTCTCCACGGGACGTTTTGGACCCCACAAATCACTATTTGTATTGATGCTGAAATTTGACAAACACTATCTAAACAAATCTTGATTAATCCAGTTTGGTCTACCAAATCTGATATACAATTTTTTAGGAAATATATATTGGAAATGCTATTAATTTTACTATTAATTAGTATCTTTTTGTTAAAATATTGATTTCATTATTAATTAAATTTTGAATAAAATATTTTGTTATATTTTCAAAAAAGATCTGTTAAAAATCAATAATTTTTTTTATAAATCATATAAAAATTCACTGCTAATTTTCTAAAAAAGAATATGTGAATATGAATTGTCTCCTTTATCTTATAATCCGTTGCAATAAGTTTAAGTTTTGGAAGCATTGAGTGGTAGATTAAACGGAGTAGGTTGTTTCCCCATTTTTACCAATTTACCAGAAAAAAGTATAAGAAGAAATGAATTAGGGGCCCAAAATCACTATACTCATGGGTTGGGTTATTTAAACACGTAAAAACTGTCTGACCCGCTAGCTTCAAATACTAGTTTGTACTGAACCAAACCGATTTGATTTGATTAATTCAACTCGGTTATACAATTTTGAAAATTCAAATAGCAAATAACGGAAATTGTCATTAAAAACAATTTTATTAATTAGAATCAGAAGAAAAATAGGGGAAGATAACAGAAAAAAATTGCTAACAATTTTATTAATTAATAGAAAAACCGATAACATAAGGGTGGAGCCCCAGGTAGAGTCTATGGTACCGAAAACATATGATACCTAAAAAACTGTACCCTTAATTAACTTGTGAGTAGACCTGTTCATGGGCCGGGTGGCCCGACGGGCCGGCCCGGCCCGGCCCGACCCCCGGACGGGCTTGGACATTTTTAAGGCCCGCGGGCTTAAATTTGGGCCAAAAAGCCCGGCCCGCAATAAATTCGAGCCGGGCTCGGGTTTTGTCAAAATAGCCCGGCCCGACCCAACCTAATATTAAACTTAAAATTATTTATGTGATTATGTCTATTTGAATAATTTTTTTTATTTAAGAATGTAAAATTGTGTTTTAAAATATAAAAGAAACAGAAAAATACCATCTTGTAGGCCCATTGTTCATTTAAATAGAAAAAAAATACTTATCTGAAATTTTAATTCTAATTTGAATAGGGAAAATTGTTTTTTTTTTCAATTTGGTCGGGCTTCGGGCTTTTTACCAGGGCCGGGCTCGGGCCCAAGTTATAGGCCCGTTGGTCGGGCCGGGCTCGGGCTCGGGCCTAATATATTTTCAGTAGTGACAAGTAAAAGCCCGACCCGACCCGGCCCATGAACAGGTCTACTTGTGAGTAATCTGCCGCAATGATCAAGGAAGGGCGTGTCAGACTAAAAAAAATCAAGATAGAAATTGTTTAAAAGATAAGATGGTAAATTAAAAATTAAAAAACAAACGTCATCCTAGTAGTTTGAAGAAAGGACTCTGGACTGCCACGTCATTTCCTTCTAGAAAAAAATATTGTGCGGTGATAGAATGTTGGGGACTAATATGCGTAGCTGTTCTTAGACTAGTCAAGTCCACCATAATACAAGCTAGGGATCATTCCTAGCCAAAAAAAGAGGCCATATTTGGAGTCAGAGTATTAGCTGGTGGAGTCATCAACCACTTCGATATATTTGCGCCTTTCCATTCCTATCATGGTCTCCTCCCATCTTTGAATGGTTTTAATTATAAAATGGATTGGTTCCTTTTAGTCAAATAGACGGGTCCCAATGAAAAATCAAACAGCTAGGGAGATTTGGCCCATGATAAAGGGAGATTTGGCCCGACCTCGCAATCATTTTACGTGGCAAAATCAAACAGCTAGGGATAAACAGCGCACTAAAAGCACGAACATCAAAGGAACCAGCAGTCCAAGCTCCCTACTAGGAGACCCGAGCTCCTTACAAAGAGCTCGAGCCTTCTAAGGCAGTGACCTGAACTGGCCCACCTCATGGCAGTTCGGGACACTCCCCTATTCGAACTCAAGACTTCACCTCGCCTCACCACTCCTGTACTTCGCCTCCCAAACGCCAAGCTGACTGAACGTACCACACCTGACACCGAGGGTGTCCGTATCCAAGCGCAGCACACCTGACTGATTTGGGATCTGACGCTTGACAGCCGTACTTCAAACGGCCTCCGACAACCGCCACCGGCCACCATCGTCACCAGTCGCAGAGACGGCAAAGGGAGCAGTGGCGGTTCTACCAAGCCAGAGGGGATGACATCCGAACTGGCAGGAGCTCAGAAATAATCATGCCCGATCTGACAAAGCTTGGAATTGAGTGCGCGAGGTGGTTATAAAAGGCTCCCGACCCCCCGAGAACAAGGTATGCAAACTCTGCGCTATCTGATTTCATCTTAACTATGAAGAATTCTAACTTGAGCTTCGGAGCCTACACACCAGGTCTACCCCAGAGCGTTCTCACCCCCTTGGTTTCAGGTTCCCCGCAGCTCCGTTCAGAGGCCAGGTCATTGACAACTAGGACCAGCCGGATTGTGCACCATTAATTGGCGCCGTCTGTGGGAAATACGCTTCTAAAAACCTCCCTTTAAAACTCTCATAACCTCCTCTTCTTCCAAAAACCCCAACACTCATGGCTTCCTCTAGCAACGCCGGACGTGGCACAGAGCCAAACACCACGGGGGAACGACTCCAAGCCCCCGTACTATGCATCGAACAGTTCACCATCCCCCTTCCTGTGGATGGGATCCCCAACTTGGATGCGCCTAAAACAGTGGCACCCGTGAACTCTCCTACCATGAACATCCCTCCTCCATTCCCTATCGAAACAACTTTTGCTGAACCAAACACTGTCCCCCTGGCGACCCGCCCAAACCAGTTGGACGACCTAATGCAATGCATGCGGGCGATGCAGGCCCAAATGCAGCAATTCCCGCAACATCAACTCCAACAGCACCAAGTACTACACCACTTCTCCCAAAATCATTATCCACAGCAGTTCACCCAACTACCCTTGAACCAATCACTGCTTCCACCTAGGCACCCAGCCCCGAATCAAGTTAAGGCCTCCCCTCAAGGTGGACGCCCTCACCGGGGAGAAACCTCCCAGCTCCAGAACCCCCCTAACAGTCAAGCCTCATCTCCAGGCCGAAGGGAAAGGAAAATCACCCCTGCCTCGCAGCTCGCAGGAGGGACAGGAACCTCGCCCGCGAGGTCACACCTCGGCACTCCAGGCCCGAGTTCCCGCTCACAGAGAACCGGTTCAGTGCCCTAGTAGCAGACCACCGGCATTCCGAGGCCATCGAGCAAGGCAACACAGAGGCCAGCAGCGCCAGTACCAGGCCCACTCACAGAAGAAGCCGGCGAAGTCGCCGAACTGCCAACCGCGTCCTGCCCGAGCTTAGAGGAAAGGAAGAGACAAGCTCGGACGAGGTAAGAGCTGCCCCGATTCTCTCAGTTCCTTCTCCCCTCGCATCAAAACTCCTGGCAGTCCCCATGCCCAAAGACTTTAAGCTCCCACCCTTGGACAAGTATGATGAGTCTTTTGACCCCAACGACCACGTCGATGCTTTCCAGTCCCAAATGCACCTCGCTAGGGCCAGTGAATCGTGCATGTGCGTAGCCTTCACCACCACCTTCAGGGGGGTGGCCCGCATCTGGTATAGGAACCTAGCCCCAGGGTCAATAAGAAGCTGGACCCAGTTCGTGCAGGTCTTCACAGCACACTTCGTTACCAGCACTCGGTGCCCCAGAACGGAGGAAAGCATCTTCGGGGTAGTCCAGAGGGAAGGAGAATCCATCTGTGGCTACATTAAGTGGTTCAATGAAGCATGCTTACAGATACCGCGATTAGACCCCGCAGTACAACTCGTCGCGGCCAAAAGAGGAGTAACGCACAAAGAATTCAAATGGCACATGGTAGCCAGCCAGCCCGCGACTGTGGCCGAATTCCACAAACTCGCGGACAAGTTCATGAGAACAGAGGAATCCAAACGTGAAGTGCCACCTCGCCTGAAGGGGAATCCAAACGAGAGGAATAAAAATCCATATTGTAATTTTCACAAAGATCACGGTCATAGTACCGAACAGTGTAATAATCTTCGTGACGAGATAGAGGGACTTATCCGCCGCGGATACTTGAGAAATTTTGTATAGTATGATAATAATAATAAGACAGGTCAAGGGGAGCTCGGAGGGGATATCCCCGAATCCAGTAGCAAACCAGCCGAAGCACTGCTACGGTAGCCTCTGGAAGAAAGGCCAATTCGAGGAACCATCCACGTGATAGTGGGAGGCTCGGTGGTGGCAGGATGTACTTCGGCAGCAGCCCGGACGCCAGTTCGCAAGGCAGCCCAAGAAGAACAGAACCCTCCAAAGAGGCCAAAGACGGAAGAACCGATCTTCTTTACGGAAGACGATGCGCGAGGTGTCCACTACCCTCACAATGACGCGCTCGTCACAAACCTAAGGATCAGCGACTTCGAAGTCAAGCACGTGCTTGTGGATTCGGGAAGCTCGACATACATCCTCTTCAAGTGAGCGTTTGAGCAGCTATAGTTGCAGAGACACGAACTGAAGCCCTCTAATAGGCTTCAGCGGAGAGGAAGTCAGGCCCCTCGGGAAGATAACAGTACCTGTGGAAGTTGGCACATGGCCCTATGCGGTCAGACTCAACCACGATTTCCTAATAGTCATGACCCCTTCCCCATACAATGCCATAATAAGACGGCCATTTACGCATATTCTACGGGCAGTGGTCTCCAGCTACTATCTAGCAATGAAGTTCCCTACCGACTTCGGTGTGGGGGTAGCACGGGGCGACCAGCTTGAGTCCCGCAAGTGTTATGTTGCCGCCCTGAAGGGAAAGACCAAGGCGGCCGACGACCTCGAACAAGAGCGGCCTACGGAGCAGGGCGAGGACCGAGTTTCGCCCACAGAGGAGACTGTCGCAATAACAACCTCGGCTACAAATCCGGCTCGAACAATACAGATCGGTGCTTCCGTCGAGGAACCTCTACGAACTGAATTGGTGAGTTTCTTACTCCAAAATTTAGATATTTTTGTATGGTCCGCAGCCGACATGCCCGGTATTGACCCTGGCCTTATAACTCACAAACTTAACACTGACCTTGTAGTCAGACCCGTTAGACAGAAGAAACGCAACTTAGCCCCAGAGCGCTGGAGAGCGGTCGACGAGGAGGTCGAAAAGCTCCTCGCAACAGACATCATAAGAGAAGTTCATTACTCGAGCAGGGTGGCCAACCCGGTGCTGGTGAAAAAGGCAAACGGCAGGTGGCGCATGTGCGTTGACTACACCGACCTGAACCGAGCTTGCCCAAAAGACTGCTTCCCCCTCCCCAGGATCGACCGCCTAGTGGACGCGACCTCGGGACATGAGCTGCAAAGCTTCTTGGATGCCTACTCGGGTTATAACCAAATGAAGATGGACCAGTCCGATGAGGAAAAAACCAGCTTCATAACCGAATTCGGCCTATACTGTTACAAGGTCATGCCCTTCGGACCAAAGAACGCTGGGGCGACCTTCCAAAGACTTGTAAATAAACTATTTCGACCCTTAATTGGCACAAAAATAGAGTGTTATGTAGACGACATGTTGGTCAAGACGCAATTCTCATGGGAGTAAATACAAGGCTTAGATTCCGTTTTCCAAATTCTGCTTCGATTTAGCATGAAACTAAACCCCAACAAGTGTGTCTTCGGTGTCACCTCGGGTGTCACCTCGGGTAAGTTCCTACGGTACATTGCCAACCGACGCGGTATTGAGAACAACCAGAACAAAGTAAAGGCTATCCTAGACATGAGACCACCACGAAAAGTAAAAGAAGTTCAGAGGATAAACGGCCGCATAGCCGCCCTAAGCCGCTTCATGTCCAAATCAGCATACTGCTGTCTACCTTTCTTTAAGGCAATCAAAGGCAAAGAGTTCGAATGGACCCAAGACTGCCAGTTGGCGTTCAACCAGATAAAAAATTACCTCGCTACTGTACCAACCCAGGCCAGGCCCGAGGAGGGCGAAGTCTTAGAACTGTACCTCTCGGCAAGCGACGAGGTGGTCAGTTCAGTACTTATAAAGGAAGCAGGTCGGGACCAGTGACCCGTCTATTATGTTAGTAAAATCTTGCAGGGGGCAAAGGCGAGGTACCCACAGATAGAAAAGCTAGTGTATGCATTGGTAATTGCAACTCGAAAACTCTGCCCGTATTTCCAGGCCCACACCGTCGTGGTCTTGACCGACCAACCCCTAAGGCAAGTCTTACTTAAGCCAAAGGTTTCCGGTCGGCCAACGAAGTGGGCCATCGAGCTCAGCGAGTACGACCTCCAGTATAAGCCACGAACTGCTATTAAGGCCCAAGCCTTAGCGGATTTTATCGCCGAATGCACTTTCAGCCTCGAAGCCCCTGG
>NW_010729093.1:858769-945561 GCF_000365185.1 Nelumbo nucifera | reverse complement strand
GCATCTCTCCTGGTTAGGCCAAACGCGAACTGGGATGACGAGCCATGGATCCTTCACGTAGATGGCTCCTCGAACCAGCAGGGCAGCGGGGTTGAAATAGTCCTGCACGGCCCAGGTGGCGCGAAACTGGAATACGCACTACGCTTTGAGTTCGCGGCATCCAATAACGAGGCAGAGTATGTGGCACTGATAGCCGGGCTGAACCTAGCGCAAAAGGTAAGAGCAAAGCACATAGTCATCTGCAGTGATTCACAGCTCGTGGTCAACCAGGTTATGGGCGAATACGAGGCACACGAGCTCGCTATGATAGCATATTTGGCAAAAGTAAAGAAGGCTCTGCTCAACTTCCAGTCATACTTCATCAGATAAATCCCGAGGTCAGCGAACACTGAGGCCGATGCCCTATCACGGTTAGACAGCACGAGTCACAACACCATGAGAACCGTGTACATAGAAGACTTACCTCGGCCTACCATTCTCGGTGGGGCAGAGGAGGTCGCTCCCGTCCTTGAAGCAGAACCGAGCTGGATCGACCCACTCGTGAGCTTCTTGCTAGATGGATCCCTCCCCGCAAATCGCAATGCAGCCAAGAGGGTGCAGCTCCAGGCAGCCAAATACGTCATAATAGACGAACAATTGTACCGGCAATCTTACACGCTTCCTACCTGCGTTGCTTGCGACCTGCCAAAGCCGAACTTGTACTACGTGACACCCATGAAGGTCTGTGCGGCGGACACCTAGGGGGCAGAGCCCTCGCCCAAAAGGCACTCCGACAAGAATACTACTGGCCAATGATGAACGCAGAGGCGATCGAGCTCATCAGGAAATGCGACAAGTGTCAGAAGCACACCAATATACACCATCAGCCTACTGCCGACCTCAAGTACCTCACCAGTCCTTGGCCCTTTGCGCAATGAGGCATCGACCTCCTGGGGCCTTTTCCACCAGCAACAGGAGGAAGAAAGTTCCAAGTGGTGGCGGTAGATTACTTCGCAAAGTGGATAGAGGCTGAACCTCTGACAACGGTCACAGCCCCAAACATACAAAACTTCTTTTGGAGGAATATAGTATGTCGCTACGGGCTACCTCGGGTACTGATCTCCGACAATGGCAAACAGTTCGAGGATACTAAGTTCCAAGAATGGTGCCAAGACATGGGAATTCGTTAGAACTTCACATCAGTCGCACACCTGCAAACAAACGGTCAAACAGAAGTAATGAACAGAGCCATCCTCCACGGATTGAAAGCACGACTGGACCGAGCAAAAGGGTTGTGGGCGGACGAGCTACCAAGCATTCTATGGGCTCACCGAACTATGGAAAAAACCGCCACGGGAGGGACCCCCTTCAACCTCACCTACGGCACCAAAGCGGTAATCCCAGCGGAAATCGAAATACCTACGTTATGACTAGAAGCGTATGACGATCAGACAAACGGAGATGAATTACGCACCAACCTCGACCTACTGGATGAGGTAAGAGACCTCACGCACATCCGGACAGTGGCCTACCAGCAAAAAGTAGCTCGGTACTACAACGCCGGAGTAAAGAAGCGGAGCTTCCGCGTTGGCGACCTGGTTTTCCGTAAAATCATGATATCCAAGCCCGGTGTGGGCAAACTTGGACCAAATTGAGAAGGACCCTACAAAGTAATGAGTGCGCTCGGGGGGCATACGAGCTCGAAACCTTGGAGGGTAAGCGAGTACCCCAAACATGGAACATCGTCAACTTAAGACGGTACTACCTATAGACCACCAAGGCGAGTACCCCGAACATGCCAAGCTAACAAGGCAAAGGCTAAGCAGAGACAAAAACGAGCTAGCAGGGAAGACCGGACAAATGGTCAGTTCGGAAAAAACGCTCAATTTGGAGATAGAACAACCAACACTTAAGCAAAAGAAAAGTCATTTCATGTCAAACGATGGAGTGTACATTCAAAAAAAAATGGAAGCCATTTCATTTTTATAGGCCCGGGGCTACTTCTTCATTATTGGTAGGCACTTCAACGATACCTGAATGCCCCGCCTCGCCCACGGAATCTAGTTCACCATCCGCAGCATTGGCCATCTCCTGAGTGATGCGCGAAGTGGATATAGCACTGATATCGAGCTCGGGGTACGTATTCCGGATCATCCACTGGCTTAGTTTAAAACCCCTCCTGTACGAATCCACCATCAGATCATCGAAGCYCGGCGAAGCAATRYASTCATCGACAGCTTTCTTCTTGGCATCTTCGATGCCTTGAGAAAAGATCTGTGTCCTCTCCCAGATGTCCTCCTGAAGGTACTCGACCTGATGTTGTAGATCCAGCCTCAAGTCTGCCATGTGCTTCACCACCACTCCCATGGCCTCGGCATCACGAACAGCCTCCTCGGCTGCACGAACAGCCGCTTCAGCAGCTCGCGCCTACCTCGAGCTCCTCTCCACCTGGGCCGCCAAGGTGTGAATTGAAGAGTTCACCTACCAAAAAGAACCGAGTGAGTAAAAGAACCAATAGAATGAAAGCCATAAAAAAAAGGGGCGAAATCACTTACCACCATGGTATGGGTAACGGCACGACAGGCCACTTGGTGCAGAGGGAGATCGGTCCACGCCGCGACCTCCTCGGGGAAAATGGCCTCCTTACTCTTTTGAAGAGCGTGAGTAGGTGACAGCACGCTCCTGAAATCCCCCGGGGCCCCCGAGTCTGAGGGCCCAGCTCGCGTATGAGCAGACCCAGAGTAAGCAGGAGCATCGGAGTAAGTGGGAGCCCCTATGTAAGTAGTCTCAGCATAAAGGGCCCCCGCCGGCTCCTGCCTAGGAGGAACCATCTCGGGCTCCCTAGGCAAATCTTCCGACGGATAATCTGGCACATCGGGCTCCGCATCCCAGGGCAGCTCGGCACGAGTTCGCTTCGCAACCCGCTTCCTCCTCTTCATGCTTTGGAACAAGTGCCCGCCACGGGTCCCTTGAGAGTCCATCACACCTGCGAAAAGAAGTTTGGCATCAGTAAAAAGCAAGAGATAGCAAGACAGAATCACTAGGTGAAGAACCTACCCGAACTCAGGCCGGCCGCAATAAGCTTGGCCTCCGTCAGATACTATTGACACTTCAACCCAAGCCGCGCCCATTGCCGGAGGCCCTTCACCGTCTCTTTGTCAAGCGTGACGCCGGAGTCGGGAACGGCCATCCCCCACCCGGTCTGAAACGGCCACCCCAGCACACTTCGCACCCCGAAATAGTCCCACTTCCACGCCGGGACCTTGTTGGGGAGTTCGTGTAAAAGCTTAAACCCCGGACGAGGAGATAGGTAGTATGCCCGCCTACGCCCGGGGAGGGGACCCGCTTGCTTCTTAAGCATCAAGATGGAAGAAAAAACCTCCAAGTCTAAAGGAAAGCTCTCTTCGCAAAATAGGGAGATTGTCCCCACCAAATTTCGAATGGAGTTCGGGTGGAGCTAGCCGACCGTCACATCGAAGTGGTTCAGAACTTCGACAAGGAGGGGATGGAAACGCAATCGCAGCCCTGCGGCGAGATGCTCCCGGAATATCACGATCTCATCAGGACCGTGTTCACAAGGAAAGCTACCCGAAGGTATGAAGTAGGCGTACTCCCCGGGCAAGTTATAGTAGTTTATGAGGGATTGGAGTCCCTCAGGCGTCATCTTCGAAGGGCCAAACTTGTCTATTGTCCGACCCCGACGAGAGGTGGATGCCAAACTACCTGAGGCGCCTCGGCCTATGGGTTCGACCTCCTCCTCAAGCTCTACCTCGGGCTCTCTAGAACTATCGGGGGACGCAACTCGGTTCGTAGAACCTGCACTGGACCCGCTTGAAGGACTGTCTGAGCGATCCGAGCTAGACATCGGGGAGTAAAAGATGGATTCCAGGAAAGGTACTCACCCAGAAAGAGGTTGGAGTAGACCACAGGAGCTCGAACGAGCAAAAGAAACCTAGGACGCGAACTGAAAAAACCCGGGCGCGAGCTGAAACCTGGACGCGAGCTCGAGAGATACAAAGTAACAGCGACCGGAGTCTCCTCCCCCCGCTATTTATATCCACAGTAACCGAGAAGTGACGGATCAGATCAAAGCCAATCCGACGGCCCACAGTCACGCTGACCGCACGTCCTCTAAAACCAAGACGTGATTGGCGCACGTCTTCCTGAAACGGACAGCGCCGGCGCACGTCGTTTCAAAATTGACGGGATGACAGCGCACGTCTCCTCACAATAAAGGCGGCAGCGGCACGACTCTCGAATTTGATAAAATGCCTGTTGTCACGTCTCCCAAGCGGCGCGCTTTTCGAAAATTTGAAATAAAGCGCGCGCCATCACGTCTATCAGCGTTCGGGCAGGAACCCTGGAAACGCACCTCGCGCCATCAGTCAAACAAAATTCAAAGTACGGGGCAAATCCACTTGCCACCTTGCAAACTCCCCGTGCCAAGGCAAGACCCATAGCGCAGGGAGTGGGGGGCAATTGATAAAGGGAGATTTGGCCCGACCTCGCAATCACTCCCCGTGGCAAAATCAAACAGCTCGGGACAAACAGCGCACCCAAGGCACGAGCGTCAAAGGAACCAGCAGTCCAAGCTCCCTACTAGGAGACTCGAGCTCCTTACAAAGAGCTCGAGCCTCCCAAGGCAGTGATCCGAACTGGCCCACCTATTGGCAGTTCGGGACACTCCCCTATCCGAACTCAAGACTTCACCTCGCCTCACCACTCCTACACTTCGCCTCCCAAACGCCAGGCTAACCGAACGTACCACACCTGACACCGAGGGTGTCCGTATCCAAGGGCGGCGCACCTGACTGATTTGGGATCTGACGCTTGACAGCCGCACTTCAAACGGCCTCCTGCCACCACCACCTGCCACCATCGTCACTAGTCACAGAGACGGCTCCGACAAAGGGAGTAGTGGCGGTTCTGCCCAGCCAGAGGGGATGACATCCGAACTGGCAGGAGCTCAGAAATAATCATGCCCGATCTGGCAGAGCTTGGAAGTGAGTGCGCGAGGTGGTTATAAAAGGCTCCCGACCCCCCGAGAACAAGGTATGCAAACTCTGCGCTATCTGGTTTCATCTTGCCTTTGAAGAATTCTAACTTGAGCTTCAGAGCCTACACACCTGGTCTCCCCCAGAGCGTTCTCACCCCCTTAGTTTCAAGTTCCCCGTTGTTCCGCTCAGAGGCCAGGTCATTGACAACTAGGACCAGCCGGATTGCGCACCATCAATCCATTTTATGTTTTGTTTAGTTCGAGAGAAAGTAGGAAAACCTTAATAAATCTTGTATAAGTTTTCTTTAACACCAAACATATTCTTACCACTTCTCTCTTTCAATCACATGCTTAATTTGTTATAGTCATGGTATGACATTCCCTTTCTCTTGGTTGTTGTTGTTGACTTTGCGGGTATCAGTTTGTCCTACATTGTCAGTTCCAAGCCTGGATCAAATAGAAGGGTTGCATCAAGTTGGCAGCTTGTTACAATCTAAAGTCAGGCTTTATCTACCTACACTTAGCAAGCTACACCAAGTGGCATTATCATAAATTCCATTAGTATGAGTTTTGGGCATTTCGATGTTATCTTCCAACAAATCCTCAAAAGCTTAATGTCCTCCTTGAGGATAAGTGGTCACATCCTCGGGTGTGGTCTTAGCATTGCCAATCTTGTTCGTCAATGGCTACATGACTATCAGGGTTCCTCATGAATACACAAATGTTCATAGGAACATTTCATTGACCAACATTATGCCCCGTGCATAAAAGAGAGGCTTTATATGAGGGTTGGCCATAATTGTGCTCATTCACTTTGCCAGCCCCATGTCTAAGCTGATAGATCTATTCCCTTCTACACTCAAGGGTATTCAAGGCCCAACTATTGCCTAGCATAGTTATCATTAATATAATCCCCCTTTGGCACATAAAGGACCTTCCAATATTCCATGGATCAACATGAACTTGACAAAAGGCCCAATCATTTGCAATGAAGTCATGATCCAATGTCACTAACCATAGTGGAACCATCAACGGGCCAATACTTGACCCTTACATCACAAAAAGGCTTATCTTGGCTGAATAGGCTTGGACATTACACAGGTTTCTTACATCACAAAAAGGCCTATACTTGTGCCAAAGATCTCAGTCTGTCTTTCCATGCTTATGCTATGGTGTTCTCTAAAAACGGCATACTACACCTTAACTGGAGCGTACTGTCAAGGGAGGAAGGGTTTGTTAGGGATGGTCCCTGTAAGTGACAACACACCCGACTATAATGTCAAATAGGGTTTTGACATACTTCTAGACAAATAGTAGGTAAAAAAGTCATCTCCAAAATACAATTTTATACCACTTAAAATGTAGGAACATTAATAAAAAATTATAAAATTAGTAGACAGAGGAGAAAGAGTATATGAATTAGTAGACACTATATTAGATAATACTTTATTTATGTATAGATTTCCTAAGGAGTCACATAGGATTTTTCTAGTTGACAAATAATTTTATTTGGGAATGCAATAAGCAATATATACTCCATGCGCCTTTCGTGAATGTAGACAAATTCGCATGGTTTTCTCAAGCATTGCACTCCACATGTGCCCCACGCCAAATCCCAACCATGCAGTCATGCACTGGGAAAATCTCTTCATGACAAGACATGAAATGATATCAATGCATGTTGAGATTGGCATGTTATTCTCCAAGGAAGTTCTCTATCAAATTGCATGGTATTGATGCCCATTTGGGAGGACTTTGGCATAGTAGATTCTGGCTCTTAAAAGCTCCAGTATGTTTTCCTTAAATTATGAAGTATGTATTTAGTTTTGTTTACGTTTTTTCATTCTATGTTTTTATTTTATTTATTTACAAAATCAATAAAGGTAATAATTACAATCGTTTATGACAAATAAGCGCCACTAGGCATCACATTAGCATAACAGTAAAAAAATGCCTACCGGTGAAAGAAGCTTTAAAAAATAATTTCCTCAAATGGTAGGCGTGCACAGAAATCAAATTCATAAGTGAGAGTATTTATTAAATAAATGCCCACGATTTCAAATACCCTCAAAATCTACTTTTCAGTGAAACTAGTTTTAATAGCTTTTTCAAAACAACTCGATAAAAACAGTGTAATCGAAGCTTAAGCCCTCAAAAGAAGTTCTCTTTAGCTTGGAGCTGCAACTTTATACAGGTTTGATTCAACCCAACTAGATTTTGCATGAATTGGGATTCAGTTTTTCAAAACAACTCGATAAAAACATCTTAATCGAAGCTTAAGCCCTCCAAAGAGGCCCTTTAGCTTGGAGCTACAATTTTATACCGGTTCAATTCAACCCAACTCAAGATTTTGCATGAATTGGGATTCAGTTTTCAAGTTCTGAGTTGGGCCTCACTTATCTGACCTAGCCCAATTCGAATATTTTTATAATATATGTATTTGATTTATCTAATCTCACATCTATAAACAAACATGTGAAAAATATATATTAACCATCGAATATAAATAAGATTTGGTCAAATTCAAATATCATATGTCATATAAACCAAAACCTACTAAAACAATGCCCACATGAAAAACCAGTATAGTCGAATGTTTATAGACTATCCTATTTATGATCCATTTTCAGATATAGAACTTTACTACATCATCCAGGTATTTGCTCTTTTTTGGTAAATACAAAAAAGAGTATTCACTTTAACATATCGACTAAGAACTTAAGCTGATTTTACCTAATTCGGACAAGCTGAACGTGATGGCTATCCAGTGAGCTGTGGAACTAATGATATTATTCTACACCAATAATAAATTCTTGGCTCCAGTGTAAGAGATGCCGGTCTCATTTATTTTCACAGCCAGCTAAACAGTCACTGGGTTCAGCTAATCCTTGCTTGATTTTACCTACTCACAGCATACCACAGCCTCATATTATCGAGAACATCTCATCCTATACTTGTATTTTGTACATTTAAGATTTAAGGAGACGAAATTTCTTTTTTTTTTTCCCTCTGGTCCAACAAAAATTCCCTATCCGAAGATTTCGAAGTTGAGTTTTAAATGTGGTAATTCAATATACACAAACCGACCAATAGGGGTGTCAATGGACTGGATCTGGGTCACACCCATCCAATTCAAAATCAAATTGAAGGGGACGGACCAATAAGACACATTGAATTAGACCCAATCCAAACTTAATGATCCAAAGAATTTATTAGATTGATTGAACCCAGTCCATCTATAATAGGTTCATATTAGACTGTGTCAAATTGAACCAATATCTGGTCCATTGACAGAAGATAAAAGTATGGGTGTCGATCAATCAGATTTGAATTGGACCCAATGTAAATGAAAATCAATTTGAATAGATTAGACAGTCCAGACATTGAACTGGACAACTGCAGAATGGTCCAAAATATTCATCGGATTGGATTGGACCTGATCCATCTATAAGGGATTCATATTGGACCAAGTCAGGTTAGACCAATATCCGGTCCATTCACAGCCTTACCTACCAGGGTATCCTTGCCTTTTCTAGGTTCTTGAATCGGCTGGTCCGGATCCAGCCTGAACCCGGCAAATACTTGCGAAAGAAGTCAAGAACACAAGGGACATGGAGTTGCCTTACTAGTACTCTATTGCATCCAGTCTACCAGCTAAGAAATGAGCATACACTCTTAAAGCAAGGCATGGCAGTACTGGCTGTATGGGCCAAGACTCGTACAATCTATTGACATCTCTACCGGTGGTGCTGGGCTAGTGGGTTATGGCAAGAAAAGCTAGGCCCAGATTTTATCAAAACTCCGGGCTTCGGGCCAGGCCGTGAATTGTTGCCGCATAGTGGACTTCATTTTCAGTCACTTGTCATGGTATTAGGGCTTCTAGTCTATCATTCACGTACACCCTTCACCAGAAAGTATGATATATGAAGTGCTGCACCTGCACTGCACTTCATATACAAAACCACCTGGCCCACCTTGTTCAATGCTCTTGGGATATATACAAAACCACAGTAAGTGCGCCAATATGAATATGTTTAATGTACTGAACATGCTTGTCGATTCTCTACTGGACTTCACTCTATTTATTACTATTCAGAAGGGTTCCTATCACCAAACTACGGCCCATTCCCCAGTTGCCTCATTTGAAAGAGAACTTATTGGGTAGGATCTGAGGCTCATACTTTGCCACCTGGCCAATGTCAATGAATCAAGACTCATTGTTCAAGAATCAATTCAACGCACATATGCCTTCTTGTTACGGTAATGCCAAGTTCTCTTAGTCTCCGCAATAAAAAGTCTCCAAGTTCATATGTGGTCAGATTGACGTGTGTGCTTGTGTTGGCAGCAAATAGCAATGGGGTGGCCATCAATCTCCAGCTAGGGATTCCATCGATCAGTTTAGAAGCCTCGTCAACAAGATTCCCAAAATTCCAAACCCAAGTCTGGATGTGAACCGAGATTCAAACAAAACGTGGCTTTGAGGTTCAGAACCTGAAACACACCTGGGGCATGCGGTGTCTAGTTAGGATGAGAGCCCGAGATAAAGATGATGCAGTGTTCCAGTGGGTTAGCAATTTGCCAATTTCACATTGTCGTCCATTCATTCGCTGTTTTGTCTATGTGGAAAGTGGAACTTTCGTGCACCAAAGCCGAGACCATGTTGTATTGTTGTCGTCCATCTGCCGCTGCTTCCGCGCGCTAACTTTCCAACTGATATTCCCATGCACTTAAAGACAATTTCTGTATGGCGCGTTTGATTCCTGAAGTTGGGAATGGAATTGGAATTGGGTTCTTCTCTGTCGAGTCCACTCCATAGATTTGGTATTCCAACTTGTTAAGATAACAGAATTTGAAATTGAGCCCAATTCCATGAGAATGGTTATAATGATATGTAGGTGTAAAAGGAGGGATTTGAGAAGGAAGGTAGAAAGAAAATGAAGGGAGTGCATGGAATTTGACTCAGATAGCAACTTTCTAGTCCTAACAGGAAAGAATTATACATTACTCAAGTCAAGATTAATGGGGTGGGCGTATTCAAATGGCTATTACTATTCCATTGACTATTGGCATTTGGAAAAGACCTTTTGAAACTGGCACTATTGACACTTGAAAAAGAAGAAAGAAATATCTTTAAATCTCTAGTCACTACAGAGATTTTTCTTCTGAGAGACCCAGTTTGAAGCCACCTCTTGATACCATAATAGTGAAACTTGAAGAACCCATCATCTCTTCTCTAAAAGAATCAACAATCACGATTCAGAAATCAGAACCCCAGCGCTGATGTTTCTCATTCAATCACTCTCACTCACCCCCCTGCACTAACTCTAATGGATGTATGAAAAACGTGCACAAGTCCAAACTTTGAACTATTTCCCCTTACTGGAAATGACAACCTTCTTTCAAGAGAAAAAATTTCGAGGGCATTTCCTAATAAAGATGGGTCACAACGGTGAACCTTATCTGAGTACTGAGGAGTGAGGATATTAATCTCTTGTGTCAAAATCCGTTCACTTCAGTGAATGACCAAGAATTGACTAGATGCCTTCTAAGCATATCCTATACGTCTAAAGGCAGTGTTAGGTCCAGTAAATTGGGCTTAGTTTCTAGGCATTGATGTTGACATGAGTGATTAATTAAACTAAAACTAAATATCAGGAGCTTTCTAATTGGGTTTAGTCTCTTGGCTCTGACGTTGACTTCAGTGCTTAGACAAAATATCAAGAGCTTTGTAACATTGCTTTGTTTAAAGTACACTTACGAATTAATGTATTGTGACCCACCACCAATTATACATGATGTGTCTCAAGGAATTAGTTCATGGATCAATAATGTCCAAATTCAATATTTAACTATGTAAGCATAGGCCAACTATGACACTTTCCATAAAGATTAACCTTATAATATTATTGGCATATCACTTGTTTGATGTTATACAATTTGTTTGCATGCCTGAATACATAAAAGCTTATATTTTAAGTTGTCTATAATGTGCAGCTGTAATGTTTTGTGAGTAGGGATGTGGGAAGAGTTTGTGGGTAAGAGATTTGAATATATAAAACCTATAATTTAAGAAAATGTTTTTAATGTGCGACTGTAATGTCTTATGGGTAGGAATGCGGGAAGAGTTTGTGGGTAGGAAATCTGGACATATTTTTATAAAAGTGCCTGAATACATAAAAGCTTATATTTTAAGAAGTTGTTTCTAATGTGCAGCTGTAATGTTTTGTGAGTAGGGATGTGGAAAGAGTTTGTGGGTAGGAAACCTGAATACATAAAACTTATAATTTAAGAAAATGTTTTTAATGTGCGACTGTAATGTCTTATGGGTAGGGATGCGGGGAGAGTTTGTGGGTAGGAAACCTGAATACATAAAACTTATAATTTAAGAAAATGTTTTTAATGTGCGACTGTAATGTCTTATGGGTAGGGATGCGGGAAGAGTTTGTGGGTAAAAAATCTGGACATGTTTCTATAAAAGCACTTTAGGTAGGATGTAAACCTCATCCTTTGTTTGGACCATAGCATGTGGGAAACAAAAAAGTAAATGAATATTATCCATCAGATTTATATTGGATTTAATTGAATTTGGATTGCAATAGGGTATTAATCTAATATTATCCATCTAGTCAATTTGGATTGCAGCAAGGTTGCTCGTGAACTTGCAGTTAAGGGTGTTGGAGCCCGGGACTCAGTTTGGTTGCAGCCTCCGCCTTGGTTGGTTGAGTTTTTATCTCTGGATTGTTCTCGTTTTGGGAATAAGAGATGCTCATTCCCCCTAGGCCCTAGTTGGTGTTTCTGTTACTTGTTCGCTTGATAGGGTCATTTGTTTGGTGTCCTGTCTTCTCTTCTTTCTTGTCTTGTTTTTTTTTTTTTCCTTCTGAATCTTTGTTTTATGCCTGTGTTGTTGTTTGTTTCCTGTGTTTGTGTTCCCTTTTTTTGCTTAATAAAAATCTTTTCATTACAAAACAAAAAAAACAATAATAAATTAAATTAAAAATTACGAACATGTTATATATTCATCATTAATAAAATTTAACTAAAATGAAAAGAAAAGAACAAAATGAATTGAAAATTTGTATGAAACTTGAACCTATGAATCTTAGGTAAAAATGCAACATTCATACAATTTAACTAATAGATATAAAGGAGATAGATTTTGATCCACCCCATATGATTGAGATAAGGCATGGATGATGATGATGATGTACCATAGATTTTAAATATATAAAAACTATTCATTTAAATCAAATCAAAGCAGATCATATCGGATTCAAGAGGGTGCATCCATATTCAATCCAATTATAAACTTATCGAATTAGGGGGCCACCCTTAATCAGATTGATTTTTATTTTTTAATTTGGACAAACGGATTAATTTTGCAGTACAAAGTATTGAAACATAAAACAAGCTCTTAACCCCAACAATTAAGACCTAATTAGGCTCTAGACTTCTAAACGCCACCTAACCGTCTTCTTTTAACCTTTTAACTGAGAACTGTTTAGAGATATCGCTATTAACATGGAGGGGGAAGAGATAGGGTTGTGAGGTTCTTCCAATCTCAGTGATGGGTCCCCATCCCATTCAACACTTAGCTTGCACTGGCAATAAAGGAGATGGACACAAGAGAGAATTCATCTTACTGAAACTCAAAGGAAAGTTGGATTTAGATCCCCACAGTTGGAGGAGACAAGCATCCCCTATGATTAAAAAAAAAAAGTAGTTTTATTGAGTTAGGTCCCAAATAAAGCGACCCAAAAGATGCTTCAAAAGCATGAGAGCAATCATTTAATACCATCTCATTATGTCCTACCGTGATGTTTCCATGAAATTCACAAGTCTTTAGGAGATATTGATGCCTCATTGCTTCTTATAAAAAGCCAAGCTGACATCTCCTCTTATTCTCTTCAGTCAATTTTAGAAATTTCTTGTATAAGTTGAATTAATCAATTGGGTTTCTCATATTATGGTATTTAGCATCTTCAGAATTACAGCGCCCCTGTTTGGGAGGGCGTTCACACAGCAGCTTCTGGTTTTACAAGATGGGTTCTATATGAACAGCCTAGAAGTTATGTTTGGTGAAATACCCAAAAACCCGGAAAGTTCAAATACATCATCATTCGGTTAAAAAAAACGGGCTTTCCAATGAAACTTGTTTTAATCGTTTCTTCAAAGCAGTTTAGTAAAAACAGCTCGATCAAAGTTGAAGCCCTCCCAAACAGATCCTAATGAGTCAGTAAATTTATACATAATTTAAACAAAACAAAGTACATTAGTGATTAAATTAAGAATAGTTAAAAAAGATTGATCTACACACCTACTTCCCTTAATTGATTAAAGCTCAGGAGCCAAAGCCTCCTTTATTAACAACTTAATTTATATCCATGGCACGATGGAATCCCTCCAAGAGATGTCGAATCCCCAACTCCCATCCCATGGTTACTTTAGTTTGGATTTGGTTGCCAAGTTTGGCTTTCCCAAAAGGAGAGTCATGCCAATTGCCAACCAACCTCACTACTCATATAGTTTTAAGCTTTTATTTTATCTCTCTATTACATTTAATATATAATATATGCTACTTTGCTGCTAATCGATAAAGCCTCAGAAGCTTTTCCATGTCTGTCCCTACTCTAATAAGGGAGGGAGCTATCACACATGGCAGCACCCCAGTTGCCGAGGTTCAGGCTTCCCATATAAGTTAATTGGAGAAAGTAGCATCAAGGAATCTAAACCAGCTTTTCTTTAATGCTGTGGTAGGTTTTGCCCATTGTCGTCTCTCTCTCTCTGCTCTGGTGCATGGTTTATTATGTATTTGGATATAAAAAATTCTCTAAACAAACTCGATAGACTGAGTAGAGGGAGGTAATATCAGAAAAAAATACATAGTGAAACCCACCCAATCAACACAAATCATTTTATCTCTTACATGCTCATTTTTCTAAAGCTTAGGGTTAAGAATAGATTAGAGTTTTATAAAACAAAGTATTAGAGAGATTCCATTATTCTAAAGCTTGGGTTTTGGTGAATGCAATTCCCAATGCCACAACTAATAATGGCAAGAGAGAGAGAGAGGTTTTTTTTTTTTTTTTTGGGGGGGGGGGGTAATGCAGAGAGAGAGAATTACACCTTTAGATTTACAAAAGAAAAGGAAACTTTATCTCAAGATGTCTCAACAGCTCAGAGACACAATTTATCCTCATAATTTTTTTTTTTTTCTCTCAAGAGTCAAGAATCAAGATGACTCAACAGTTGAGTCCTTCAGTCAGTCTCCTGGTTGCACTGGTATTTTTGCACTTATACAATTCATGCTTTGGACTTGTGCCTGCCGTGTGGGCAAAGAAATAGGAACCCATAATGAAATCCATGAGAAGAAATTGGAGACTGAAGAAATTATATGGTTTCAACTTTCGAAAGAGAGGGTTCGGGAATCTGGACGTCCCATGAAATCTCTAAGCTCAGATTTTCTATCAGCCACAGTCTCAGTCTGAAACAAGTAGCAGAAGAATCCCAACCTCACATCTCCTTGATGCTGGACCAAATTCTGGTGGAGGGTAGGGCCTAGGGCGGGAGGGAATAAAGTGACTTGACATCCCGTCAAATTCTCGGAGTAGAATTATGGTGTTTGGAAAAAAATTTTAAAAATGACTTTTGGAATTGAAGTAGGAAAAGACCATTTAAATCAATTGTACCTTCCTACGCCTTCCTTCCACATGTAATAGTTTCTGCGTGTCCCTGACTCCACCCTAAACAATTATATACTTCTTTACATTATTAATGTCCTTTTTGGCAATCCACCCACTCGGGTCGGGTCGGTTCAAATCCATAGTCAGACCCGATGGTTTTTCAAGGTTTGAGAATTGAGATAGACCCACCAGGTCCAATCTAATGACCGGGCTGGATCTGGACGAATTTTGTAACTGGATTGAGCTAGCTGTGCCAACCCAAACCCAAACCCAATAAGAAATTCTTCTGGGGNGGGGGGGGGCTTCAATTATTGCCACTGCAGCCTGGTCTGCTTCCAATTGAATTTATTGAAAACAAGGTGGTGTTATAAACATGATGATTTTACGTGCATGCACGAATTTGTATCCATTGTGTCTAGAGATAAAACACAAGCAACTGAAAAGGAAATTCACCAATTGCTACTAAAAAAGTGTTAAAAACAATCATTTCTCTGAGAGATTTTTTTAATCAAATGGGCTTCTATGTATGATTGAGGCCTGTGGCTGTCCGCTTTGCGTCTGTCTTACTACCAACAATGGTTTAATTATCTGAGAATTAGCAATCAACAATGCAATGGCTAATGGGTCAGATTTCAGAATTTTCTAACAAAATGGGTTGGATTGAGACGTTCAATCTAAGCAATGGGAGCTCAAAGAGGAAATGGTAAATAGTTGGGATAAGGCTTTGTTTGGTTCTGTGTCACGATTTGAAATGGGATCCCCAAATATCCATCCCAAATCCCAATCTAGCGCTTGAGGCTTGAAAAGGTTGAACTCTTCCTTCCAAGCGTACTTGACATGGAGGTTGGGGGGTCGTGTCAAGTATGGCCACTGGTTGTCCTTCCTTGCCAAGCATAGTATCAACACAAATGGGATCCGCATTTAGTGGTTTTGGGGTTCACCATATGGATACTATTTTCCTTCCTAACAACACCTTTACAGGCCGTATGGCCATCTTTTGTTTTTGCTTTCTTCACTGTTCTCCATGTCTCTTCTCTCAGACTAAACCAGATTGATGGTTGTGATCATTTTTATTCTCTTCCTCTATCATTCCAACGTGACCCATTGAAGCGCAGAGTCCCGCCCTGATACAGAGACCAGGAATCCCACAGAATATGTGTGTGTGAGAGAGAGAGATTTGAATGCTTTGAGTGCAAGCGGATAGTGTATGGTGGTGGACTGTGTAATTAGTAATTAACTAATTACTGAGGCAGGCCAGCCTCACCAGTTGCTTCCTTCCTTGTATTGTGATGGATACGCTCACTTGGTACGTGTAATAATAACTACAACTCTGGATGTACGAGACGAGTAGAGGATTCTCCCTCCATTTTGGCTGTCCTTTCAAATACAAACATCAAGAGCAAATGGAGCGAGGATGATGCAGCGATACGTTGTTCAAGTTATCAGTTATCACATACAGAGAGAGAGAGAGAGGGCACCCTCTAAAAATAATGCAAAATCTGGGCCTCTGGGGGTGGGTCTTACCTTTGGGTCTGCACTCTGCACTGTGTAGTCTGTGTACAGCTCAGTATATCTCGCACAGAGAAATTGCCGAGAAAATCAGCCAGAACTTTGGATGGTAAGAGATTCTTGACCAAACAAACCTCTTTAAAAATAAGATTTTTAAACTCAGCTCCCAAGGTTTAAAGAAGGACATGTAGGAAAATGATTAAAAAAAACAATCTTTATAGAGTTGGCAATGTCAGCTGCTAGCTCAAAGCTAGTATAAACAAGTGTAAAATGCAGGATTAAAATAGGATTTGATTGAAAATAAAAGGTAAAATATATGTATAAAATTTTGAAAATTAAAGGTGGTGAACGAAGCTTTCTCTGTGTTTCTATTTTACGGTGGCAGTGGCGGTGGTTAATCATTCAATGGCTCTCTTTCAAATTCCGGCGTGGGTATAAATGCAGAGCCTTTGTCATTAATCCTTTCTTTTCCCCTTCATAGACCCAGGCCATCTTTTCTCCTTCTCTCTTGCCATTGTTCAGGAGCTCTTCTGATCTCTTCTCCCTTTCGTGTTGTTTCTCCCACCAGACATGGCAGTATACAGAAGTTCTCTGAGCAAAAAATAGGACTCTTTCAACACGGTCTGAATTCAACAAAGTTTCAGTAAAGGCTTGAATGGAGAGCAGAATGCCAAAAGTAGCAGAGAATCTTAAATGGGTATCTTTCCCTTTCCACTTTTAGTTGGGTCTTTCTCTATTTCAGAGCTTGTTCTGGAGCTCTGACTAGGGTTTTTACTGCAGGGTTTTAAATGGTTAGTTTTGATCCTGAAATCAATCTTTTTGGTTGCTTCTTGACTCCTTCAAATTACTTCTTTGCTCTGTCTTTGAGGCGGGTTTATGCTGTTCGGTTCTTCCCTTGTGTAGTTTGGAAGTGGCAATTTTGATGATAGCTTTGAAGAAAGAAGCAGTTTTACTTGTTTGGTCTCTGGTACATATCAAAATATTTGGTCTTGTCTTGTTGTTTTATATTTCTACTTCACCGTTTGAACTCTATTCTCTTTCTTTTTATTATTTACTTGAGGTTGATTTCATCTGTTGTTTGAAAGTTTTATAATTTTCTTTTCTTTTGCTTTTATGATAGATTGAGCGTAAAAACTCTGCAACTATAGTGAACTTTGTTTTGGTTTCTGAGCTCTTGGTCCAAGTGGTTTTGTTTTCCTTGCTTTGTATGCTGGGAGACTGAAGAGTTCTCTATTTTGATCTTTGACTCTCTTACAGTGTTTATGTGCACCCGGAATTGTTCTTCTTTTCCAGTTTTGGACTTCTTTTTCTTTGTTTATTGTTAGTCCAAACCAGTTTTGGGGTCGGGAAAGATTCTCTTCTTCTTGCATCCTTTGCTGCACCTCTTGTCGAGGATAGATGGATACGAGAGACAAAGATAAATTTGGGTTGGAGAAGAGTAGTGATCCCGTGAACTATCATTCATCTAACATGTCTTCAGATTGGAGATTTGGTGGTGCCAATCTCACAAATCAGTCAATGAGTTTAGTTCCTGCAGACAATTCGATTCCTGTTTGTAAAGGGAATCTAATGGGTTCCTCTGTTCCTATGGTAAACTCATTTTGCCCAACCATTTGGGATCACTCCAATTCACAAAGCTTGGGTTTCTGTGACAATAATGTACAAACCACTTCCAACACGGTAGCCATTAGGAAAGGGTTGCCTGGTTGTTCAAGCACGGTTTCTGATAAAGTTCTAGACCTAGGCTGGAATTCCAAAGGTGGGGTTTTCTTGCAGGGCAACCCTGGAATCCTCCCCCAAAGCTTGTCTCAGTTTCCTGCCGATTCTGATTTCATTGAGCGAGCTGCCCGGTTCTCATGCTTGAACTTTAATGATTTGGTGAATCCTTTAAACATGCCCCAATCCTTGAGTCCCTATTCTAAAGGTGGAATGGTCCATGGACCATTGGAGGAGCTCTCAGCTGGTAGGCTACACCCTGCATTGGGTGCTCTATCTCAGAACAATGAACCTCACTTGCCTGAAGTTGCCAAAGAAATCTCCCCATCTGCTAAGCTTGGGGCCACTGAAGGGAGTTCGATGAAGAATGAGAGACAAACTGGGAACTTTGTAAGGCCTCCTCATGAAGCAAAACAAGGAATCGGTGTGTCTAGCCATGATTCTGAAGAAGCTGAGTTCAGCAGTGGTGGTGGTGGTGGTCGGGACGATCCATCTATGTTGGAAAGTGCTGGTGGTGAACCTTCTTCTAGTAAGGGAATTGGCAAGAAAAGGAAAAGAAGTGGTCAGGTAGAAATAACAAATTTTAGTTTTTTGTTATCTGCTATAGCTGATTAATTTTGAGTTATGCAATTTTTCTAACTCATTTCAGTAATTTCTTATGGTAGGATAATGAGCTTGACCAGGTTAAAGGGGCCCAGCAACTACCTGGTGAGGCTGCAAAGGACAATACTGAAACCAATCAAAAGGTTGAACAAAATCCAATTTCAACCAATGCAAAGCCTACTGGAAAACACAGTAAAGATAACTCTCAGGCCTCGGATGCACCAAAGGAAGATTACATTCATGTCAGAGCACGGAGGGGCCAGGCAACAAACAGCCATAGTCTTGCAGAAAGAGTAAGATTTTTTCCTACTGGATTTCGGTTTTTATTCGTCCTCCATATATACTTTAATCCTGGGTTTCAGTTGGTTACTTTTTCTTCCCTTTCTCACATCATAGGTAAGAAGGGAAAAGATTAGTGAGAGGATGAAGTTTCTTCAAGACCTTGTCCCTGGTTGCAGCAAGGTATCTGAAGCTAATACCTTAGGGGGTATATAAGCTGAGTTTCCCAGACCTTTGTAGTAGCTTTAGTTTATTTTATGACTGTTATTGGTTTAACAGGTCACAGGGAAGGCACTCATGCTGGATGAAATCATTAACTATGTACAATCACTGCAACGTCAGGTGGAGGTATGGTGGTAATAAGACTCAGGAATCTCTAGATTGTGCAGTCATAATACTTAAATTTTTGAAAAGGTTATTTAGTTTGATATGTGAACCTGACCTGTATCCATTATTTGAGTTGTGCATGGGACACGGTTGATACAGTAGTTTATATAATAGGAAAAATGGCATTTATCCTTTTTTCTGGAAAAAGGTGCCTTATTGCCTAAATGACTTTTCTGCTGATTTTCAAAAAAAAAAAAAAGATCAGGAATGTAAATCTCTTTATAACTTTGACCATTTGAAACTCATTTCTATAATAGAGAGAATGAAATGAAAAGTGTTGAAAACCTGTAGATAATGGTAAATGGTGACAACAAAAAAAAAAAAAGGTTTCATCCATGTTGCTTTCAAATGTTTAAATCCCTGTTATGGAGAGGAAATGTTAATTGTTTCCCTTGTGCCTGTTGCTATTCTGAACCATTCTAATCTAATTTGTTATTAGCAATAATCACTCCTAAGAACTTTGTTGTTCATGGTTGGAAATATGAATTTCTCTCTCGTTGCAGTTTTTGTCAATGAAGCTTGCAGCTGTTAATCCACGGCTGGACTTCAACATCGAAGGTCTCCTAGCAAAAGATGTAAGTGAAGTCGCACAAGCACACACACAAAATGTACAAATGAGTGTTCTTATGCTGATTTCTTCCAACTATTTGGTACTTCACCACAGATTCTTCAGTCACGAGGTGATCCTTCTACAATAGTTTTTTCTCCAGATATGGCCATGGCTCATCCCCAGTTACATCCATCTCAACAGGGATTGGTCCAAGCTGGGATTCCTAGCATGGCAAACCCCCCGGATGCACTTAGGAGGACAATTAATTCACAATTGACTGCCATGAATGGAGGATACAAAGAAACCACGCAGGTACCATCCTTGCACTTAGGAAGATAATTAATTCCATATCCCTTAGTTTTCTTATCTTACAGTAACACAGCACTCCATCTGGTCTATTTTGCAATTTTCCTTTTACCTTTTCTGTTTTCTGATAGTTGTTGTTGCAAATAGACAAAGGATTAAGTAGATAATTAACTAAATAATGGGTAATGAAAGAAAATAATGGCAGGGAATCTTGTGTTGCTTTACATGTATGATATGTAGAATGAATAAAATAAAGACAAAGGACAAAAGAAAGGGACTTCTCCTTTGTAGTATCAATAAGACAGCCAAGTATGCATGGGCCAAGACTTCTCTTGGTGGCCCACAAAATTAAGGTGCAAAGTATTCCTTTTGGATTTTAGATGCATGTGAATCCTAATGTGCATTCACAGTTGCCTTATTATCTTAATCTTCTACAGCTACCCAACCTCTGGGTTGATGATGAACTTCACAATGTTGTCCAGATGAGTTTAGGTTCCAGTGTTCCTTTCAACAGCCAAGAATTAAATGGTAAGATTTTTTCCCTCTTTTTTCAACTCTAGGAATCGTTCTCTGTTGTTTGTTTTCTTATAATAATTACAACTTCTCTTTTGCATTAATAGGTTCTTTGCCACCAGGACATATGAAAGTTGAGCTTTAATTTCAGCTAATTGTATCTGGTACCACATCCTTATGCATGTTCAAGGAGATAATGCTCACAAAAGCTTCCTCTTGGAATCAATTATTATGACAAAAATATACATCCCACCATTGTTCAACTGAAAGAAGACACATCTGTTCCTCGCGATACTACGAATCCGAAGCCCGGGCTGATGGTCCCTAGTTTGTTTGTATAGCCAAGGGAGGAGAATGCAACTCTACCTCCAAGGATTATGAAGTATATTATACAGGTATAATTGTTCATTTTAGTACTATATGCAAGATAGAAAATCCATTGTACAAGGAGATAAAAGGTTCTTGTCGTCCTCCCAATGAAAAGGATATATCTTGATGTAGAGAGAGAGAGGGAGAGTGTGTGAGAAGCACAACGGGGTTCACTCACACCGGATGATCTTTTGTGAATTTTGGGCAGCGTTTTGGGGGAAGATCAGTTGCTTAGGTTTGGATTTTGTTGTTGAAACTCATGTTTGTGGTGCTTTTTCAGTTCTAAGTGGGAGGAATTGGAAGTTGTAAGCTTTACTATATATTAACAAATGAAATTACTTTTTTTTCATTTCTCGATGAGGCATCGTGTCAAACGTCTGTCTCATACTTCAGCATCGTTTGTCTTTGTTTTTCTTTGGAAAAATGTTTCTTTGTAGTCTACTGGTTTTCAATGATATTTTTGAGTAAAAATTTTCAATTTGATTCAATAATTGTCCTGCTCCTGCTGCAGAAACAAATAAACATCTGTCCAAGTGGATTATGTTTTCTTTTGAAGGAAAGAAAGAGGGGGACTGGGTCTACGGGCAGATTCCCTTGATGACCACAAATCTATGATAATGCTAAATCAAAATATAATATGAGCAGATTCCCTCCTTAAGTAGGTCCAAACAATATTCATCATGGAGTTTTTGGTAGAACAAAACCTCTACGCTAGAAAGAGGCTACAAAAAGACATAAAGAGAAGTGGCCGTCGCAATCAAAATAGCCCACCTCTGAATTTGGCTGAAATATTCTCTTGGTCTCTAAAATCTAGTGGACTCAACTCAAGTGGAGCCAATGCGTTGGCAGCGTGGCTGAAAAAGCTGTTTTCAATACATCAAAGATCCAGTATCAGCTTGAAAGGCGTCAAGAATGCAGAGAACCGCATCGAAAGCAAAACAAAAATAAGAAGACGAGGCAGAGAGATAGATAACACAATTACCTTTTGGCAGAATGCTGACCCAGTTGAGTGTAGACAGTAGACCCAGAAAAGTGAAAACCAGAATAAGAATGTCAATCAAACACCTCTTGGAGATCAGTTGTCCTGTAATATATTGAGTCCATGTCTGTTGGTATTATCGCATGGTCCGTATTAATACTTGCAAAACTATTTCAGTTGGACTTTCCTGCTCTGAAGTAAACCTTCCATGGCCGGACACCCTGGAAAAACAATCCAAGGTGTGCCTTAAGTGTTGCAGAGAAACGATGGGGCGGACCTCCCATCTCATGGCCGGACGTTCCTTCAAAGTAGATTTTGTTTGATATTGTTGACGGTGACTACCACGTTTGAGAGATTTATCTTTTTTTCTGACAACATCATGGACATGGGGTAGCGTCTCTCTCCGGCCAAAAACTGTTGACATGGAGCTTTCATCTTAGATTAGTCCCTCTTCAAACTTCAAAGGCTTCAGCCTCCATTCTTTTACTAGTGCAATGCAGGAACAGCTTTTGCTGTGACAGCAACAGAGACATAAATTCCCGATCAGTACTCTGTATTTTGGCTGGAGTGATAATTTAGTCCTCAAACTTTAAAATGCAACAATCCAATACCCAAATTTTCAATTTGCAACAATCTGGTATCTGGTGTTAATTCACTGTCAGTCAACGCATAAAAAAGACATAAATACCCATTTCATTATTCAACAACCGAATTTGAATCATTTTCAAAATGATGGAAATGACCACTATATTGACGGATTCCTCTTCCTTGACCACAAAATCCGATGAACTTGCTCTCGGATAATAAACAACCTCAAAAGGCCTATTTACTCTTGCTAACTCAGCAACCTCTACTATAGATTCAGCTGGAACCCTACCCCAGATACTCCTCAAGAACCCCTCTACCCCTCTTTCATTTTCACAATGGGAGAAGCCACAAACCCGACATGATAATTCCACCGAACAAGCTTCTTATGATAACCCCTCTCCACTTCCAAACCCTGCCCTTGCTACTTGACCTCGCAGTGTGCCTTACCCCAACAAAAAGCTCTCTAGTTTGGTTCTTCATAAAAACCACTGAATCTCCAGGAACAAGCTTCTTATGATTAACGAACTTACTCTACCCAGTCATCAACAAATGCTAACATGGCATCCCACAGTAAATGTGCCAGAAATCCCACATCACACCATGAACATCTCTCACTGTAATCGTCTATACTGGCAACTCCGCCTTGTAGTTCAGTGGGGGAAAAACTGAATCTTCAAAAAACCTAGGAACTGAAAACCCACCTCTATTGTTTGCATCGCTTGGTGTCAGAATATTCGAGAATGACAAAATCTTTTCCTCGGAATCTTCAATGTCATCGTCCTGCGACAATCCCATTGCAACTGGCGGCATACGAATCATTCCGAAAAACAATCAATCCAACGGTTCAAGACGTATTTTTGCAAAAACCTCATCAGTATCAAGATTCACTAGGAACAACCAACACGATTCTACATAGAACCATGTGCCTGACGCAAGCTAGAGAACTAAAATCTAGAGAATAAGAAGCTTGCTCTGCATGGCCTTGTGAGAAGTAGTAAACTGTGGAACCAGCAGTCGGGATTTTTAACTTGTTCCTCTCAAAATAGGTTGTGTCGCTTTCGACAATTCGTTCCTCTCAAAAAAAAAAAACAAAAACAGAGATCATAATCTCCTACAATATTGCTCGCCATCAAAAGCCCATCTCTCATCTTTATTCTTCTTCAAGGAAGCAAAGATGCTTCCCTACCAGAGTGAGCATACCCTTTAAATGAACGATACCAAGTGATAAACTTTTCATTTCTGCAACCTCTTCTTCTTCTATCTCGTCATCGTTGTTGTAGATGAATCGAGTGTGCTTCCCTGTAAATCCTGGCATTTTCTTCTGATTCACGTTCATCTTTCTCAGCAATGACCAAGTAACCAGAGTCTTTCGAGATTCAGCAACCTCTTTATTCTTTCCATCCATCCCCGTGACAGATTGAACACAAAGTATATTAGATTTTACATTTTAGAATTCAATTGGATAGAAAGGAAAAAGAATGGTTAATCAGTAAATGCCACCTCTTCTCTCGTTCCTTCAACCCAGGTTGAAGATAAAGGGATCAGGGTAAAAATAAACAAAAAGAGTAAAATCTGAATATTATTATAAAGGCTAGTTTCAGCATTATGAAATTATTTAAATTGCAATTGATATCACGTGATGGCTTTAAATAACAGTGATTTAACGTTAAATACCAGATTGTCACAAATTAAAAGTTCAAATATTGAATTGTGGTGTTTTAAAGCTTGGAGACCAAATTATCACTTGAACCAAAGTACAGGGTACTGATCGAGAATTTTCCCTTTGATATATCACTGTTTTAGATGGTCTCACTCTTTCCATCTTGCAGACGGTGTCAAACGTCAAGCTACTGACCTTCTACGATCTCCATCGCGCTGGCATCAAAGGATTGCTGGGTGGGGTGAATGATGTTTGATGCCAATCTTGTCCCTTCCCACGACCAGTCCATTTGGATGATCTTGAAATCTGTGATGTCGAGGACCCATCGGTCCTTGAATGCGAAGCTGTTATTACTGGATCCTGAGTTGTCCTGTTAGACATAGAACGAGGAAATGTTTGAAATGCCTGAGATCTCTAAATCCAAACAATGTACCAAGTTCGCTTTATTGATTTTGCATATGCTTAACCAGTGGATATTGTTCTGCGTGTTCTGAGATGAGATTGTGGACAAAAATGGTGGTTGGTAATTCAAAACATGGAATGGACTAGGTCGTAATTGCTGCTGCCATGAGAAAATTTCCTTCCTGTGGTTAATGTAACTGACACAAGGAAAGCCTTTTTCCCAATGGATGAAAGGAGTGGCTAGCTCTAGTTGTTTTCTTTCTCTGTTTTCCTTGGACGGTAATCTTATTGGGAACCATGCCAATTTTCCCAAATTAGTTTTTTAACCCGGGCTGAGGACTTGCAGCATTTCTTAAGAAATGTTTTCCTTGGAAAGTAATCTTATTGGGAATCATGCCAATTTTTCAAAATTTGTTTTTTACAGCATTTCTTAAGAAGTGTTTTCCTTGGACATTTCTCTGAAAATCTTATGAAATATGTTCCTTGGACAGTAATCTTATTGGGACTCGTGCCAACTTTCCAAAAATTAGTTTTTTAACGTGGGATGCCAATTTTCCAAAATTTGTGTTTGTTGTGATTCTGTTTCAAACAATGTTTTAAGACCCAGTCCGGACCGGATGATCGGATCCTAAAAATCAGGAACTGGTGGCATTTCTAGGTCTCGGTTAAATGACGGTGTTGGCGGGTTGGATGGGCAAACTGCCCAGTTAATTGATAAAACTGGGACCCGGAGGGCATTTTGGTTTTTGCCCCGGTCTGAGTTTTAAAACACTGGTTTCTAATGATGTAGACAAGTATACGTGTATGTTGTTTTATAGTTTATTTAGGCTCAATTTAGGAGTATAAATACAAATATGTAGAGTGCAAAACCTTGTATTTTGTATATATTTGTATTGTACATATTTATATTTATACTCGTTCCAAACTGAGTCTTGGTACAAACATTATGTACTTTTTCTTATATGGGGTTATGTGAGGAAACATTCTGCTGTTTGTATTGTTGTGCTTTTGTTTCACCTATGTGGTGTCTAATGATGTCTAGTGGCACTTGTATCTACTAAAACACATAAATAATGATGCATCTTGCCTCATGCCTGCAATGTTTTTTACCGATTCTGATACAAATGCAACTAATACACAACACCATCATATCAAACATCACCTTAGAAAATAAAAACCTTCTTGTAGCTTCTTTTGTGGTCCGTTTGATTGTCGAGAAAGAATGGGATGAGAAAAGAATATATTTTTTCCCATTTTTGCATCCAGTGTTTGTTTCCTGAGAAACGGTATGATCAAAATTCATTTTCCTGTATTTGTTTTCTATGAAAATTTAATAGAAAACATATTAAACCAAGTCTGTCATCCTTTCTCACCTTTCTTCAATGGCATTGCATGGTCGACCACATGAATGTGTAAATTTGTCATGTGGCAACAATCATGGGGTGCATATAAGATATCGCAACCACATTCGACAAAATGATAACTATCATGTTCCATATTGTGCACAGTACTTGCTTACATTATATATTGTTTCTCATTTCATATAATATAAGATAATCATAGCTACTACAAGAAAACTAATAATGAAACATTCTAGCCTAGTTTTTTCTTCCACTGATTCGTTGTTTCAAGCATTATCTTGTGTAGAAGAGCATCCTTCCTCGGATTTAAGTTGATGTAGACTATTTGGTGTGGAAAATCTGTTTTGATACATACGGAATTGGTGTATAGCGTCTTCATATGTGGTGTACACGCAATAAATTGCTCCCCTAAATCAGTGTACCTGTGCATTGCACTCTGCCCATTTAAAGTACACTCCAGGGCAACGACCTTTGAAGACAACATAATATTTGGCCATTAAAACCTGTTTAAATCCATCTAGTGTAAGAAGCCACTCAACACATTCATCAACATTAAAACCTCTTCAAAACTTGTTCAAATCCATTTAAAGCTTGCCAATGCACTTGGATCTAACTAGCTAGTAAACAAACTAAACACCTATTCACTTGTTCAAAACCTGTTCACTCATGCAAGAAATTCATTCTTAGAACGAGTTATAACCTACAAATCATTCATTCAAGATCTAATAGATGAACACCTGCCAACCTATCCACATAACATATCATAATAGATCAAGGAAACTTGTTTAAATTCAGCCATCCAATTAATCATTCTCTCACCCATGCATGAGAGCTATTGGATCCCATAAAATGAGATCTTAACCTGTTAATCACACAGTTTAACACTTGTTCAAATCAAGCATTTTAAGATAAGCAAATATTGGTTATGTTTTCCATCATCACAAATTTTCAATGATTCATCTCCCAAAACATCAAGATTACTCCATCAAAGAAAGGTTCAGTTCAGTAGTGTTTCAAAATAAAAAAATAAAAAAAAAGGTTCAATCATGTCAAGTTTAAGTTGAACAATGTTTTCAAGAAAACATGTTTAATCATGGCAAGTTTTAAGTTTAGTCACTCAAGCCCAACTTCATTTTCCAACCATGCCTTCCTCAACCCCGAAGTCAATGCATAAAATGCTATTGCCCGATTTTTAGATTCTGACAAGTAGCTGATTGCCTTTATGACAAAGGTGGGGTTATGATCCCCCAAATTAAGTACATCATCGTAAATCTTCTCCTTCCTCAACAACCCAATCCCTTTCTCAACAACAGATGCTAGTGTCATAATGCTCACTGCGATCTCGTGGACCTCCTCAATAACTATAGCTGCACATGACTTCATCTACCCTAACCCCTTCCACTCAGCTAAGCTACCCTCCTCTAGTGGCTTGGCTTGAAGGGTGGAATCACCAACATTGTCACCCTCATCAGCCTCATCAAACACTGGTTCTTACATCCTTGGCATACTTGTTTCATTCATGGACATTGTCTCGTGCCTATTCATTTCTCTAGCAGTGAATGCCCCAGATGTAGTAACTTGATCATTCCCACACACTATGACAAGCTAGTCATAGTTGGTGATGGACTTCCTCCTAAATTGCTTAGCTTTTGGGTGCCCCTGTTCGTTCATTATAGATCAATCTAACAAGGTTGTATCTATTTTACATATTTTAATAATAAGCTTACATATCATATTAAAGTTTACCTGGATATACTCTGCCCAAACACAGGGTTCTACATCAAATGTTTGAAATGGTAGTGAAATTCTTCTTTATTGTTTTCATTCTATTTCTAATGTGACTGTGATTGCATTCCACTCCAAACTTATCACTAATCGCCTTTGCAGACGCATTGTATGTCGGGGCTTTAAAACTTTTATCAACTTTATAGCCAAGTGTGGCCTGCTCTACTAGAGTGTCAATCAGTGTATTGTCCATCTCAGCAATCCAGCTCATGTTAGACTTACTCATTCTTCCATCAGTTTCACTAAACTGTGTATCCATATCTAATTTACACCAAACAATCAACATCTCAAGTTATAGATCTAATGCAATCAACATATCTGAGACATTGAACAATATCTCGAGTACCCATATTTGATTCACACCAAACAATCAACATATCTGACAATTCAATCAAATCATAGCAACATTTGAGACATTCAACCATACATATAAATCAAGGTCTTTCATTCGAAATAAAACAATACCACCCATGTTAAAGTTAATACCACAAAGGTTTATAAAACACCCAAGGTAAAAAAAAAAAAAAAAAAAAAAAGATGTTTAATGATGGTGCCTCGATAAGTCACTTGGTAGTCTGCCCACATTTGGTTAGCTATCTCCTCTCTAAGACAGTGTCCTTCTCTCATAGACTCATTTCTACCAATGCATTGAAATGGCTAAGACACCTGAGTATCATCAAACACATCATCTGGCTCTGCCCCATCATCTACATCAGCATTCACACCTTTAGTTACCTCAACATGCAGACACAATCTTGACTTGTGTTTTGAATGGGTAGTGTTGCTTGGAAACTAGGAGTGGAAAACGTTTCTTAAGGACCCCAAAAATCTGCTCAACTGCATTTCAGAGCAAGGCATTATGTAGGTTAAGCATTTCTTTGGGGTTCTCAGGTTGATGCAAACCCCATTCCTTCAAATGGTATCTTGTGCTCCAATATGGGGTTAAGAACTCAGCCTTGAGAAAAAAAACCCACATCTACCAGGTAATATTTACCTACGTAAAATACAAGAAAGTGGTTAGATACCAATTTCCACATTTACACTTGAATTGGCCCCCATGGATATGTAGTAGTACCTTGTGGGACTTGTAGTTTGTGTTCCCTTGTTAATGCACAGTTTAGCATGCGGGAATCTGATGTAGCTCCCTCCCATCTAGGTAAAACATATGTGAAAAGCAAGTTAAACGAACATGCAGCAAGGATATTTTGTGTGGGGTAGGACTTCCGACCACAGAATCTAGCTACATTTGACAGTGGAACCTTTATGGGTATATGTGTCCCGCCAATTGCCCCAACATAATCCTACCAAGCAAGTCATACAGTTTGTATTTATTATATGATTCATAACCTATAGATTTATTACAAATTAACACCATAGTTACCTTAAAATATGTCCAAAAGTCTTGTCGGTTTCTAATCTTAGGTGGTGTGTTCGTGCCACTTGGTTGAGCTAGGTATCTATCCTCTAAACTGAGAAGTGCATCTAACACCAAATTGAAATGGCAACTAATTGTCTCTCCCGATCTACTAAAGTGAAATCCCATAGTTCTATTATGTGCTAAAATATGCAAGAATTTAGCAACTTGTTCTTCTACACTAGTCCTCAATGTATCGTGGAGTCGTCTGATCTCCCGTAAAATTTTGCAAAGCCTGTAAAAGGCTTCTTTACCCATTCTTAACTGGTTGTAGCTATCAATCTATCTCCCCCTATACAACTGATCTAGTAGATCTTGTCATTGCAAGTCTCGGTTGACAGAAGGTCCCCTATCAACATAGTCTAACCACTCTTGAACAATGGTCAATGCAACTACAACTCCACTAGTTGCAGCTCTAACAATTGCAATCAACATTTCATTATGCATCTATGAGAATATAAAAAATGGATGATATAATAAAGGGGAAGAAAAGATAAACAACTATTTATTGATATAGGATGCATGAACTGGGAAATGATTAATTTATTTCAAATGATTTGGCTTAAACAGAAAGATAATATATTTATTTTGAAGAAATGCTAGGTGCACTTAAGTAACCAAAGAGTAGGGCTGTAATTGAATTAGATATAACCACATCAGGATCTTGAAGCCTAACTTGAATTAGACTTGAACCTATGATTCATTTTATAAACATACAGCATTCAAGCAAGATGAATGCTTGAAAATAACTTGTATTAGACTTGAACTAATAGCCACCACTGTTAGCAACCAGCAGCACTAACACAACATAAAATCTGTAATTACTAAAGAAAAAAGAAAGAATAGTCAATCCATAATCAATCCCCATAAGAAATGAGAACAAGAATACTCAATCCATACAATCCAAAATAAACTCATGTCTGTTTGATTACAGCGTGAAGATTCCGAGATCAACATTATATAAACTGATCAAGTTACCAAGTTCAAAGAGCAAGCATTCATGCAAGTTTAATCCAAATTGGTGAAATTACCATTATAAAGAAAAAAAACAGGGTAGTGAAATATTTGGGGAACAAGAATTAGAATAAGAATGCATGAATTTTGCATTCATGCAAGATTCTAAGATCAATATATATAGAAACTGATTAAGTTAACATTCATGCAAGTTTATTCCAAATGGATGAAGTGTAAAAGAAAAAAAAAAAACACACACACACACACACAAAATCTCATATCCGAGTTCAACTGAAACAAAAAAAAATGTTTGAATCAAAAGATATATTACCGTGCCAGAGAACAAGGTCTAGATCTGGAACAACCATATTCCAGAATCCAGATATGGAGATTATGCGAATAAACTCAAATGACCATGGTTAGAAGCTAGATCTGGTTCAATCATGCCAAATCTAAGCCTACCTTTGTCGAGAACGCTGGCGGTGAGGTCTAGATGACCACAAACGGATGGAGCCAGCGGTGAGATTTCAATGGCCACCCATCAAATGGAGATAGTGTCGGAACTACACTTACCATCCAACGGGAACACCAGAGATGACACCGGAGATGTGACCATTGGATGAGAAAAAGCGAGGCAACGATGTCTATGAGAGGGCTCTCGACAAAATTTTCTCGCCTTTTTTCCTTTCTCAGCGGGATCTCACCAAATTAGTGTGACCCACCCGCATCCCTGGTGTTTCCTTTTCTTTCCCGGGTTTTCATTTGAAACAAACATACAGAAAAAATAATATCCTTCAAATACGCTTCCTTTCCCATCCATTTTTCGGAAACCAAACGCACCATTAGGGGAAAAAAAAAAAGCACCATTGGAATGGCGGAAATGGACTGTTATTAGGAAGCCATTTTTTATGGTTCAGATCTCAGCTTTTATTTGATGCATGACTGAAGCCATTTTTGATGGTTCAGATCTCAGCCTTTATTTGATGCATGACTGTACTGGGCATGAATTTTTTAGAAATTTCCATGCATTACTTGAATGGCGGAGATTTAATACGTAATTCCACAGCTGGAAACACAGCTTGAGTTTACAGGACTCGACCTCAGATCTGAGAGTCATACTACACAAAGCAAGAAATTTTCATCAACAAATAATTTGACCTTGTCAAATGAACCTTTGGTAACAACCATCCAACTGAGAGGTGTTAAGAAATTTGAAAGGAATGCACCATTCACAGAAGGTGAGTAAGCTTAACTACAACAGTCCTGTATCACCAAACACTAGGACCAGTTATTAGGGGTTGAATGAGACATGAAATTCATCTTCGTTATAGCAAGGCAGGTATTGGTTTATAAATTTGTGCTGATGCAAAACCATGGTAGTGCTAATGATTTGAATGTAAATTCTGACCTATTTTTGTTTCAAATTTTAGGCTGCACATTTTTGACCTATTTTTGCACTCTGGTTCACTTTTACATATGTTTGGCAATATTACATTTTTGCATTGACAAATGACAGACTAATGCATATTTACATTGATAATAAGATGTAAAAGTACATCAATAAAATAGAAGTAAATTTGCATTCAAGTGGGCTTTTGATAAAAAAAAAAAAAAAAGCATATGCTTTATTGGAATTCATGCTTGCATCCATTACAGCTAAAAGTCTATTTGGTAAAAAGATAAATATGTCAATGCAAAGCTAACCCAACTTTGCAATTTATATGAACTGTTGTACACTCTACATATTTGCATCGTTTTCAAATGCAGCCTTAGCTTATTTTGTTTGATTGCAGTACAAATTAAGACATGAAACAGAATAAAATAAAATCCAAAACAAAATTAAACCGGAATTTGCATTTTTTTTTTTTTTTTTACATTTGAACTCCCATGCATTTGTACTAGTGCAAATAAAATTGCACTGCAACCAAACACAGCCTAACGACTATCCTGATGCCAGTGGGTATTAGCAAATTTAACTGGACCATTTAGTTCTCTGAAAGAAAGACATGCCCTATTATAAATAAGCATGAGAAAGAGATAAGTAGCAGGAACCCTTCTAATGTGCAGTTATTGCAGTCTAACCTAGCAAAGTAGATATGCCTTTAGAAGAGAGCTTGTTATCCATGTAGAGACCCAAGCAAGGATGGTTCATGGATCAAAACTGCCCAAGATTTTATTATTACCCTGTGCAGTTAACCCATGTCACATAAAGGCACATTTTATTATTACAGATTTTTCTTGTTTTTTTTTTTATTTGAGTCCTATTATGATACCAAAAAGGCATGATATATGGAAAACTGGAACTCACATCTCCGCCCCACAACGTCCCACAGCACATCCTCGTCGTGTATTGGGAACATTTTCCGATGATGACATCATCGATTCTGGTACTATCATCGGGAGATGTTCCCAATATACGGCGGAGATGTGCTGTGGGACATTGTGAGATGGCCCCTTGGGGGCGGAGATGTGTACTCGGAAAACTGATAACCAATCAACTAGTATCATAGACATGGTAACCAATCAAATGGGGAGGGGGTTCTAATTGGTCAAAGTTATTCCAGTATCATACCCTTCTGACCACCATCAACCTTTAACCCTGAAAATCAATTCATATATATAGGTTTCTTCGAGATACTAGGAGCTTCGAACCTAAGTTCTAGAGAAAATTGAACTGAAATTGTTAGGTCAACCCAGTAATGGTTATTGTTCTGAACTGAACTTCTATATGGTATGCCTTGCTGATGACTTACTAGTTCTGTTGGCCACTCAGTATCCTTCCTCGCCCTATTAACTAGGTCTAGCTTATGGCACCCGACCCCTATGGCGGCCAAAGTTGTATCACATACACCAAAGAAAAAGAGCATGGCATGTCTTGAACTGTGCATACTGCACAAGTAGGAGAAAAAGAAGAAAGGTTTTGAGAGTGGTATAAATGGAAGAAAAAGTTTCCTTTTTCCCAAGCAACCACTATAAATAAGGTTGTGTTTGGTGTCATTGTTGTTTTTTTGGTTGGTCAATATAAATTAGCATACAATTATTATTTGAGGCTCTTTATGGTTGAAATAGGTGTATTTCAAAATGCATGTGGGAGAAGCTGTTTCTAAAAGTATCAAATTGGTGTTTCTTGCTCCCAAGGGTGAAGTCTAATGATTCTAGCTGAAATGACTCTCACATGTGATGTGACAACACATATCTCTCACTATGTATTGATCAACCCAAAATGTTTCAAGTATAAACAGCAATGGTGCCAAACACAACCTAACAGTGTTTTAGATGCCACTTAGCAGTTATTCATCAACTCTTTCTCTCGGTATAATCATTTCTTGGATGAAAGAGAGCATGAAAATATGGAAGTAACCATTTCTCATGAGACCATCTACAAAGTGCTTCATACCAATACCAAGTTACCAACCATCTTCCGGCACCTTTTTATTTACAAATTTAATGTTGAATTTTGAAAAGACAATCAACTAATAATGTAAAAGAAGAGGACTGCATTAAATGAAMCCCAGCCACAAGTAATGGATTCTCTTTGCAATTAGAATCAGCAGGTCCTATAACATATTACTTGACATAGACAAATTTCAATAGTAGTGATTTAGCTTTCCTGAAGATCTTGTTTGATCTAAAATAGGGGTGACCCTGGGCGAGGCTTAGCACCTGTGACAAGGGCTATAGCCTGGGCTGGGGTCCAGCCTGGCCCTGGTTCCGGGCTTGGAACGTAAGCCTGGGCCCAGGCTGAAAATGATCGCCCCTAGTCTAAAAGTATTCCCTATCTATGTCTATGCATATTTACATTGCTAGTCAGTGGTCAACTGGCTCAGTTTGCAATTCTCTTGATGATTGCTTCCTCATGAAGCAGTAAGAAGTATATATGCTACAAGAAGAGCTATTTTGGTTGCTCTTGTTCTTATTCTTCCTCATCACCAGACAACAAATAAATGTCAGGTTTATATCCTACCCACTTCATCTCTCTAATCAATTCGTCCAGCCGTTCATATATCTGCTACAAGAAGAGCTATTCTGTTTGCTCTTGTTCTTATTCTTCCTCATCACCAGGCAAAAAATCAATATCAGGTTTATATCCTACCCACCTCATCTCTCCAATCAATTCATCCAACCGTTCATATATCTCTGTGTAGCTTGGATGAGACTTATCACCCACAAGAAATGTATGGACCTCATTTTTTACCTCAATCCAACTACAACCAGGTTCCTTCTTCAGCCCACTATGCTTCATAATCCTCCTCATCTTTGAAACCTCATCCCACATTCCAGCTTTGGCATATATATTCGACAAGAGGATGTAAGCAGCAGAATCTTGGGGATCCAAACAAAGAATAGAATGGGCTGCCTGTTCTGCCACCTCTACATTCCCATGAATCTGGCAAATGCTAAGGAGGTTTCTCCATATAATAGCATCAGCTTCAAATGGCATCTCATTGATGAGTTTTAAAGCCTCATCAACCTTCCCTGACTTCCCAACTATATCAACCATGCATGAATAATGCTCTAGCTGAGGATCTAATCCATACTCATGAAGCATTGATTGGAAGTATCGCAGGCCTTCCTCAACCAGGCCCACATGCCCACAAGCTCGAAGAACTGCAACAAAGGTTGCATGATTTGGTTTTACATTTTCAACCTGCATCCTTTCAAATATCTTCAGTGCCTCTTCACCAAGACCATGCTGTGCATATCCTGTTATCATGGCATTCCATGAGACAAAGTCTTTCTTGGGCATCTTTTCAAACATCAGTCTGGAGTCCTGCATGTTTCCACACTTTGAATACATATCCACAAGAGTGCTGGAGATGAATACATCTGATTGCATTTCCTGCTTGATAACTTGTGCATGGACCTGTCTCCCAAGTCCAATAGTTGCAAGATTTGCACAAGTATCAAGAACAGTAGCATAGGTAAAGTTATCAGGCCGTAACCCTGTATCTAACATCTGACAAAAGAACTTTTGGGCTTCCTCACTTTGTTTCTGCAATGAGAACCCTGATATAATTGCATTCCAAGAAACAATCTTTTGATTATCTATCCTGTCATGGAGCTTGCCTGCTTCTTCCATCATACCACATTTGCAGTACATGTCAACAAGAGCACTTCCAACAAATAAGTCTACACCCAACCCAGACTTGATAATTCTGTTATGGATCTCCAGTCCATAGTTCAGAGCTTCTAAACTAGCACATGCCTTTAATACACTGCCATAGGTAAATTCATCAGGTTCCATCCCTGAATGGAGCATCCGACTGAATAGCAAAAGGGTATCTTCTTCATGCTCGTTCTGCTCATAAGCAGCAATAATTGCATTCCAAGATACAGCATCTAATCTCTCCATCTCATCATATACACTACGTGCTTCAACCAGAGCTCCACATTTACCATACATGTCCAAAATTGCATTTGCTACACAGATATTAGACTCAAAATTACTCTTAATTGCTAAACCATGTAATTGAACCCCCTCTAACAACCCTTGGATCACTGCACATGAACTAAAAGCACCAGAGAGACTTATCTCATCTATACCAATGCCAGACCTCTGCATAAGTCGAAACAGTTGCAATGCTTCAAAACCTAGATCACCCCGTGCATAGCCAACAATAATGGCATTCCATGACTGCAAATTATGGTGTGAAAGTGAGTTAAACATCCTTCTAGCATCTGTCAAGCAACTGCATTTTGAATACATATCCAAAATAGCCGTCCCCACTATGACATCAGATCCAAAATTATTCTTTAAAGCATGGCCATGCATCTGAGAGCCCAATCTCAAAGACGATATCCCTGCACACAACCTAAAAGCACTAGCATAAATAGACTGGCTAACCTCAATGCCTGCTCGCTGCATCTCCTTAAACAGTTCTAAGCCGTCAATGAGCTGGTCATTTTGAACATAACCTGCAATCATCGTACTCCAAGAGACCTCATTCCGTTCAGGCAATTCTTGAAAAACCTGATGCGAGTAAGTCAATTTCTTACATTTGGCATACATATCCACAAGGGCACTTCCTGCTACAACATCGGAATCAAAACCCATCTTAACAGCAAGGCAGTGAATCTGAATCCCGAGATCATAATCCTCCAAGGATGAACACAAACTGAGAATAATGGCGAAGGTGGTACGATCTAGTTCCATGCCCATTTGTCCCATCATCTGCAAGAAGAAAATGATTGGTTCTCGATAATTACCATTCCGCAAGTAGCCTGAAATTAAAGAATTCCAAGAGATTACATCTCTTTCGGGCATGGAGTCAAAGATGGACTGGGCAAGATCCATGGAACCACACCCAGCATAACCAGATATCATAGCGTTCCAAGAAACCGTATCGCGTTGAGGCATCCGCTCGAACACTTTGGAAGCATAATCTATATTCGAGCACCTGATGTACATGTTGATCAAACAGTTGGTAACAAAGACGGTGGGACTGAACCCAGATGTTATCATCTGAGCATGAGCCTGTTTCCCTGCATCTAACAATCTCAGGTTTGAGCATTCTTGATAAATATGAGAGAATGTTTTCTTCTTGATGGGGGTCGCGGAGAACGTATTGAAGGGAAGACTTCGATATAGAGGTTTTGGCGAGAAAGAGAAGAATCTGGTTAGAGAGAGGTAAGGGATGAAAAGTGCCATGCCTCTGGTTACAAGTCATGTTGTCTTGGGATCACCGACCGTTGAGAACAGTTGGGGCTTTGAAACTCTGTTGTTTGATACCGAGTAGTGTCCACGAATTGCTTAGTCAACAATCGTCCGATTTGCTGTTCCAGCATCTTCCTACTACTTAACTAGCTGTAGCCAATAACTCCTGTTGCTCCCTTATCCTTTGACAGCCGTTTTCTAGCCCTCGTTTCGTGCCTCACCATGACGATTATCGTCCTACTCTCCTACTAGAGCGAGCTGAAAAGAACCGTACAACAGCGCTTCTACTCTCTTATTATATACAATTATTATATTTTAATTATCATATCAATTATTTTATATTTATTATTTTTATCTTTAAATATTAACAAAAAAACTAAATATTAATTTTCAAAATATTCGATAAATAATATTTTTTATTTTTATAAATAATAAATATGTTATTATAAAATATAAATTAATAATTTATAAAAATATATAATCTTAACTTAAAATATATCAAATTTGTTAAAATCTATAAGATATATATCATGTATAAATTCATAATTTTTAATTGATAAAATAATTATTTCATCATTAATATTTTCATTTATGTATTTTTTTTAAATAAGAAAACATTTTTATGTAAATGTAAATTAGTGGATTTGATAGATTAAATTTAACTTATATTCTTGAATATTTTGTAAGCAATTGTTTTGTAAATAATAAATATGTTGTCATTTGATGTAAATTAAATTATTAATTAATAATTTATAAGAATATATAAAATTTTAAGATACATATCATGTACAAATTTATAAATATTAAGTACTAAAATAAATATTATATTATAAATATTTTATTTGTATAAATTTATTGAGGGTAAGCATCAATTTTTGATATATATGTAAATTTGATGAATTGCTTATTCCATTAGTGTTTATAATATACTAATTTTAATATTATTGTTTTTAATTTTAAATTAGAGTTCTTAAACATAAATATATGGTATTTATTTAGATTGCATATTAACAATAAGGTTTATAAAATTTATTTTATTTCATTTATTATCATAGGTTGTAGAGTGGCCTAGCATCTCAACACAGTAGGTGTTAAGAGACTTGGGACTTTAAGTTAAATCACACTGGTTACTAAGTACAAAGGAACATGTTTGTGCCAATTAAGGTTGCAATTGAATCAAGTTTGAATCTTTAGGTAAGATTGATTAGTTATTTGAACTTGAGTTCAATTAATAAAAAGTTAAACTCGAAAGCTAGTAAGATTGGTTCAATTAACATATACATGCATACATATATATTATATAGAATATAGAAAAAATACATATTTTATAATATATTATGAATATAAGAATATACCATATAGAAATATTCATAATATTTTATATTTTATATAATATAAAATACATACATTTTCGAACATTTGAACTTGACTCGAGCTTATCGAATATTTATTACTGAATTAAGATAGAGTTTGAATCGAACTCAAACTCAAAATTGAGCTTAAAAGAATTTTAGTCAAACTAAGCCATGAGATATAAATGTTTGTCTCATCTTGCCTTGATTGCACCTTAGTGCTAGTCATAAATAGGGATGGCAATTTCTCTCGTAAAACCGGGGCCTCACCCCGCCCCAAATTGGGGACAGGGCGGGGATGGGTTTTGTATATAATTCCCCGAACCCGAAGGTAAAATTAGTAAAACATTTATAGGTTTAACATTGATATTTAAAATATCTCTAAGTTTTTCCTAAATTCTTAAAATCCTAGAATCCAATAATTCTATTTTTTAAGTACCCCCAAAGTATTATAATTCAATTCCTAAAATACCCCTAAATTCCTATATTATGTGTAAATTATCCATAAAAAAAAATAATTTTTAAGAAATTACCTTTGAGTGGGGAAAATTCGAGGATTACCCATCCTCGACGGGGAGTGGATGCCCCACCCCACCATCAGGATGGGGCGGGGATGGGGCAAAGTATCTTGACTTCGAGGTGGTGACAGGGAAGGGGTGCCCCACCCCAAACCCACCTCGTTGCCATTCCTAGCCATAATGTATCTTATCCTATTTAAACCTTGGTGATACCAACACAACTTTTGCTTTTAGGTGATCATATTTGAATCTTGTTTAGTAAGCTAATTAGGTATAAGCATCTTGTACATTTTCTTATGTCAAGTGATGTAAAATTCTCTTTCAAAGGATAACATTCAGGGTGTTTGGAACCATGGGCATTTATAAAATAAACGTTGTCATATAGGCACCACTTCAGCATTTCCCCCACTATGTGAATCTATATGCAAAGGGACTTGCAAAAATAGACTTCAGTTTATGTGCACACCTACCACTGGGGGAAGCTTTATTTTATTCACTATTTTGCTAATATAGCACCTAAGTGTCAAAAAATGAATTCATTATAACTTTTATCGACTTTCCAAACAAACCAAAGTATAAAATGTTTAATTAATAAACATCCACAATTCCAAACACATACATTATCTGATATTTCCATTTATCCTATGTGGTGATTAATGGCGTCTAGTGTCACTTATGTGTAATAAAACACTAAGGCCCCGTTTGGTTCGCAGGAATAGGGGTCTGGAATCGGAACCGGAGTGGGCTATTCCGATTCTAACTATTTGGTTGGATGGAATCGGAGTCCCATTTCCTGTTCTTGTTGGAATGGCATTTTCCCATTTGAGGGAATGGCCATTCCTTGCCCCTCTCTTGGGAATAAAATCCCATTATTGCTGATATTAATTATCATTCCCATTCTTGTTTGAACCAAACAGATTATGGGAATGGACCATTCCGATTATGATTTTGGAGGATTTCGATTCTAATTCCGATTCCAACTATGAACCAAACAAACCCTAAATACTGTCCCATCCGATTCCAATTCCGACGAGGATAGGGCAAGGATTGGTTTTGCATGCCCCATGCCTGACCCTAAAATTAAATATCATGTTCAATCCTTGCCCTGTACTCCAATTAGGCTACAAATCTCAACCCCATTCAAATTTGAATGATAATTTAAAAAAAAAACTTGATTTAATCTTTTAAATTAAATAATAATTTTATACACACAAAACTAATAAAATATTAAGCTAATTTTACGACAGTGTTAAAACCAATTTCTTTACTTATTAGTTATTAGAATACATAAATAAAAAAACTAGAATATGGGAGTCGTTGTATAGTATTATGTAATTTAGGCGGTGTTTGCTATTGGTCATCTCATGGGATGACCACAACGTTTTGGTGTGGTGTGGACACCACGGGATGACCACAACGTTTGGTGTGGTGTGGACGGGATTGGTTCACAATATATCGTGGACTGGCCCTACCCATAACTCAAAATCTATTCCACTCATTTATCTCATGGCTGATTTTGGTCCCCAATGTTTTAACAATTCAGGGGGTGTTTGTAGTGGATGAAAAATTGGTGGGTGTGGATTGGTGTACACCACACCTTGTGTCAGGGACAAATCTATACCACATCACAATCCATAGTTGTTTTGAAATGTGGGCAAATTGTGTGGATTGGATCCACACCACAGCTTTTGATTCCATGTATCCCATATACATTTTATGAATGATCTACACAATTAATCATAAATATCTAATTTTTGCATTTTATATGATAAATATATTGAAAAAGGCATCAATGAATTAATATTAACCAATAAATATTAGTTTTTATAAAAACAATAGTAAAATAATTTAAAAATTAAAAAAGATGTTTTAAATATTTAAAAATATTATTTTATTGATAAAAACATTTGAAAATAAAAAAATAAAACATTAAAAAATTAAGTAAAATAATTAATATTTTTAGTGGCAAAGATATTAAAAATAATATTTATAATTAATATCTTATTAAAAAAAAGTAAAATAATTACAAACTGGATGGATGCAATAAGAACATAAAAACAAACGATCGATTGTTTAGGATTTAGCATCATTCAACAGCTAAGAGGGAAACACAGTACTATTCGCACAATAAAGAAGGATTGCATCAAGAGGGAAACATAGTACCGAGGATTTTCGGATGTAGATCTAACATTTTCCAAGAACAACACTTGACATTGTGAGTTTCTTAAAGAATCAAGATGGAGCTTTGGCAAGTGGACCAATGGAGGAGAGTTGCAGTGGTGGAGAGCTTCAGCGGGCAGTGGAGACCTCCAACAATAAAGGGGATGTTTGGAACCGTGTCCGTTTTTCAAAAAAAATAGTGCCACGTCGGATCCACATAGGCGTTTCAACTGATTATTAAAAGATCGGGCATGCCTCAAAAATCGGGACCCCACTGATGCATCGGTGAACTGATTCCTCCAACGGTTGACTTATGTTATCCTATGTGGTGCTTACTTGTCAAACACATGCATGAAAAACAATGATGAAAATCACATTACCAAACAGTATAGTATTGCTCACTGCCTACATGGCAGAAGCATTTTTTTGTGAAAAACGGGTCTCGGAAACATTGACGTTTTTTCTTGAAAATCGGTCCCAAAAAATGCCCACACTTCCAAACACCATGAAAATGTAAAGCAGAGGATAAAAAAATTACGTGTGGACGGACCCTAATCACGATATTTTGCCATTTTTGCTAAATTGGAGTGTGGAAGGGACCAGTCCACGATATAGTGTGGACCATATCGTGGACCGGTCCCGTCCACATCCAGCCAAATAGGTGTTCATCCTATGGAAGGACCGGCGAGATGAAGAACCAACCGAACACCACCTTATTATTGATAAATGATAAGATACATCACACCTTTCTTTTTTACCCTACAATTTTACCTGAAGCTTTTCTCCATCGCCTATGCTACACTGCAAGGGTAAGAAGACGTCTATCCACTACCACTTTCCTCCATCAGCCGAATTGATATGTCATCTCTTTAATGTTAAAACAGACAAGTATTGTTTGATCTTTAATGCAGAACAAAAAAAAACTCTCTTTTCCCATTCGATTGTTGAAACAAACACAAATGATTTATTGATGCTATGCTTGTCTTGTAATAATTTTTTATTTAGCTTGTTTAAATATTAATTTTTAATGTTTTTATTAATAAAATAATAATTTTTATAATCAATATTAAATTTTAAAATTAATATTTATTGATTAATAATACATTTTTCAAATTATTTACTATATAAATTGTATAATTTAAACATTTATAATGGACTGTGAAGATCACCAACCACTATTTCCAAACATTCTTTGCATTTCATATCAATCATTTAATCCTCATCCCATGTACCTAGCTGTAACGGGTTAGCTACATGAACCATTCCATTCTGTTCAATACAAGAAATAAAAAGATGTTAACCTTGTATGAGCTGCGAGCCCGCGACAAAACTTTGTTCAAATGTATGGCGAAAGTAAACCGTATTTAATTGAGCTTCATACTGTCTCTGTTCATCAGAATCAATTCGTCGTCTTACCGTCTGAACCGACTTGCCAAAATCACGTCTCGTTGACGGTGGAGAAAGCTCGACGCGTTGCTCTGTTGCTGGATTGCATATATAACATGTGTAACTGAATCTTCCCCACATGTCCAAATGCCTACTTTCGCCCCCGCTGGCGACGCACAGTTGGCCAGTACAGGCATGTACCCCCTGACCCCTCCTCTACGTTAGAGTTAGAGTTAATTAGGTGCATCGGAGACGGGGAGCGGGGGATGAAGGAGAGACGTTCATCGAGGGGATGAGGGAACCGCCAACTTTCATCGATGGTAAGATAAAAAGAACATTAAAAAGAACATTGGATCCTTGATGGATGCCATTGTTGAAACAATAATCCTTATACACAGCATCGACATTCCGGCAGGAATGTGTAAAGATGAAGCGGGAATCAGAGATGAGCGAATTCCATCGTTTGCAGGCGGTCTTGAATCTCAATAGTCAATAACGACCGAGCTCAGTAGCCGACGAGAGAGGACCTCGAAGATCGGTTTCCTCTTCTTGGATCATATGCATCTAACAGCACTGGAAGGGAAGCAGGTTGACAATGTGCTTCGTCTAGGGTTTGTACTGAAAATTGAATTTCATCAATTTTTGCGTTACGGGCTGGACACAAATGGAATTTAAAAGTAATTATGTGACTAATTTACCCTTAATCATTTGCCATAATTACAACAATGACCTTAAGGGTATCATGGTATTGTACCATCGTTGGTGCTGGGGTTCGTTTCTTGTTAAATCGGTTGGTACTTGGAAGCCGGGAGTAAGGCCGTAAGGGTATCATGGTATTGTACCATCGTTGGTGCTGGGGTTCGTTTCTTTACTTGTCCCGCGAACTCCCGCGAAAAACGAATCGTGTTCCCGCCAAAACAAAAACCCTAATCCTTAGTCCTATAAGAGAAATACCAGAAGAGAAGAACTCGAGGGAAAAAACCAGGAACTTGAAGGAGAAGCCGCCATGAAAGTTAGAACGGTGAAGCTCAAGGAAACTCACAACAGTAATGGCGTCAGCTCGTTCTGTTCTATTCTGTGGGATCTTAAAGCTCAGCATCTCGTCACTGCTTCCGCTTCGGATTCGTCAATCTCCATCCACGATCTCTCTCAGCCTTCCAAGCCCCCGAAGATTCTTCGTCATCACAAGGATGGTGTTACTGCGTTGGCTCTCAGTCCCAATTCTACATGTCTGGCTTCTGGTTCCATCGATCATTCTGTTAAGCTGTACAGATTTCCAGGTACTGCCGTGGTTCTTGGTCTACTATTAGTCCAATATGCGTAAGTCCTCTTTGTGGTTTTAATTTTCTTGGATTTGTTTCGGAAATTAGAGCTTTTGATAGTTTATTTAGAAACCGGCAGTTGATAAAAAAACTCATCAAAGGAATATCATAAGTCTTACATACAATGCTGGCTATGTGTCCATTGGAGGACTCCCATCCTATCTTGGTTGTTAGTTAATTGTATGTCAGCAGTATGTGCCGCATGACATTTTCTAGAAACTCCCTTAAATTGTTAAAAACTGGCCTAAGCTACTGATTATTTCTTGGGCGAGCATCTTCAGAAATGTGAATTTTCGTATCTATCAAAAAATGTTATGAATCTTCATGTTCAATTAACATCTCTCTAGTGCTTATAGCAAAATTAACATCACTCATGTGTTTTGTGCCCTTGTGGTCTTTCATTTATTATATTTTGGTCAGGTGGAGAGTTTCAGACCAATATAACCAGGTTCACATTGCCGATCCGAGCCCTTGCTTTTAACAAATCAGGTAGCATGTTAGCTGCTGCTGGGGATGATGAAGGAATTAAATTAATTAACACCATTGATGGTTCAATTGCAAGGGTTCTCAAGGGACATAAAGGGCCTGTTACTGGTTTAGCCTTTGATCCCATCAGCGAGTACTTAGCATCAGTTGACTCTATGGGGACTGTTATATTCTGGGAGCTATCTTCCGGGAAAATACTACATACACTTAAAGGAGTAGCTCCTGATTTAGATTCAGAGACTTCTGTGTTAAACATGCTGAGCTGGAGCCCTGATGGTGATATCTTAGCTGTTCCAGGTTTAAAAAATGATGTTGTTATGTATGACAGAGATACAGCTGAAAAGTTGTTTACATTGAGAGGTGACCATGGGCAATCAATTTGTTTCTTGACATGGTCACCCAATGGAAAATATATTGCTACTTCTGGTTTGGATAGGCAGGTCTTGATCTGGGATGTTGATCGCAGGGAGGACATTGATAGACAAAAGTTTGATGATAAGGTGTGTTGTATGGCATGGAAGCCAAATAACAATGCTTTGGCTGTTATTGATGACATGGGGAAATATGGAATGTTGGAACCCGCTGTTCCTTTGTCAATGAAATCTCCTACGGATGGTGCTCCAAATTTACATGCAAAGAACAGCAATGGACTCCTTTTGTTTGATGAAGATGAACAAGAGCTTAGTGTTTCAGGTAGTTTAAGTGATGCCAGTGAGGGTAGTCTTGGTGAGTCTGAACCAGTTAGCAGGAAAAGATTGAAGAAACAGTCCATACTTGAAGATGAAGACATAGACAATGGTGATCAAGTGGCCTCGCCACCTAAGATTGAATCACGTAAAAGAGCTCACAGTCATAAAGAATGTCTAGAGGATAATATTAAGGGATTTAGTGGAATATCTTCTGCAAGGCCAAAAATGCAGGAGGCTTTTCAGCCAGGCTCCACAGCTGTGCAGGTCGGGAAGCGGCGCTTCCTATGCTATAATATGCTTGGAAGTATAACCACAACGGAAAATGAAGGGTATTCTCACATAGAGGTAATTAGATGATACTGTACCTTTCTTCTCATCGTGCAATCTCCTTTGTTAGTTAGAAGGAAAAAAGTTAAACTTCCATGGATCATTGTTTTTGATATACTTGATCTTTGCACACTGCATATATAGTATCTTAAGTGATTGACCTCCATAAGTTTATACTTGAGCATCAACAGTAGCCTACTACTTGACCCAGGAAGTATATATTTTGATTATTTAATGTCTCTATGACCATTCATGATGCCTAGAATGTATTGGAAGATTCACTTCTCAATGTTGATATGCTCAAAATGTCTATTTACAAAAGTGTTCAAAGAGGTGGAGAGTGGAGACATGATCCATGTTCTTAGAATCTTTTAATGGGTGAATTATAAGCCTCGAGGCTTGAGACTAACTTCATTATGCCACTCTTTCACAAAAAAACCATGAACTAAGAAAAGTTACAGAACTACGTGCAGGCAGATAATTTTATTTAAGAAGAATGTATTTGATCTATTAACAGTCAACAAGTATCATAAAGTGCTAAGAATTTAAAAAACTTATTGAATTCTAACAAATAATAAAGACACTCATGCAAGCAAAATTCCAAATAGGTGTTAAAAACCCTTAATCTATTTAAAGATATCATAAGCATAAGTGGAAATTTTAGAAAGTCTTTAAATCAGCCTCGTTATAAGAACATTACTTCTGTTAATATATGAAACACATGTTTTTGACACAAGGCACCTTAAGGACTGAGGCATGTGCTTGTACTTGGGTTCCTTTACAAGAGTGTTGGGTCATGTTGGGTACTTCATTGTTAGTGTAACTTTCATTTCACTGTCTCGAGCCATGTCCTTGCCATATCCAGGTAAGATTAGTACTTATACTTGCAGGTGTGCCTCAAGGTTAAGCCTCTGGACATTTTTCGTTAAGCATTGCTTAAGGATGAACCTTAAAGCATGGGCCCCACAGACTGTTTAAAACATTGATCTAGAAATTGAAAGGCCTTATAGCAGTCTTTTACAGTAAACTTCATTAGGATCACCACCCTCACTGGGCTATGAAGAGTTTACAATGTTTAGTGGACTTCATGAAGCTTTTTTCATAATGAAGAGATGGGATTTCAAGACTTTACTATATATGGAAATTCCTTCTACTTCATCTCCAAAACTTTGGAGATAATTCCCATAAGCAGGCACATGCATTCTACACATGTTCATTGTAGCCCAGGTTAGTGAAGAATTTTGTTGTCTGTGCTTTGTTCAAAGCTGCTTTATTTTGTCTTATGTTTTATGCTAAGTGTTCTGAATGTCCATGTGGTATAGGTAGATTTTCATGACACTGGGAGAGGCCCAAGAGTTCCTTCAATGACTGATTATTTTGGTTTCACAATGGCTTCATTGAATGAGAGTGGAAGTGTTTTTGCGAATCCATGTAAGGGTGAAAAGAACATGAGCACTCTCATGTATCGTCCATTCGGTAGCTGGGCAAATAACAGTGAGGTTTGCTTCTTCATTTTCTCTTCAGAGGTTTCCTGATTAATGTTTACATTTTTGCATGTTTTGTACATTAACACAGTAATGCCATTGCGCCTAAGCACACATAGCTGATTGTTTTGATTGATTCCTCTTGATAATGTTCAACATAAACTGAGTTTGAATAAGTTTTTTGAACTTAGTGGTCCATGCGATTTGAAGCAGAGGAAGTGAAGGCTGTGGCCTTAGGTACTGGTTGGGTAGCTGCCATTACAAGTCTTAATTTTCTTCGCATCTTCACTGAAGGTGGCTTACAGGTTTGTGATATGGCCTTTATTGACTTTTTTATGGTGTTAAATTTTTCTTCCACCCTATTTAGCCATTCATTGCAGCTCTATTGGGTGATTATGACATTATGCATTTTCTCATTTTCGGATGTACCTTTTCATTATAAAATTCTTGGTCTTTGTTCTAAGACACTTCCAGAGGAACTTTAGTCACACCTTTTGTCAATTTCTTATTAAATTTTATTTGCATAAGTTGTTCCCTGCATTTTTTTCCCTTTTCTTCTATTCCTGTTTTGATGTTTGAGTGATGATTCTTTAAAGGAAAATCTGTTGTCTTTCTTTTAACACATTACTGGGTGTGTAATGCCCTTAAACCCACCATCAGTGGTGCATTCAATGATTATCTTGCCTTTCAGAAATTCAATATATTACTCTAATTGCTTAAGTTGCTTTTTTCTTATACTACTGTTTTCTTGTTTATGGGTGCAATATACCTCTAAAGCCCTTTTGGATGCTGTTATAGCTGAGTGGTAAACTAGAAATGTGAATGCTTGGATGGATGAGTGGTGAAACTAGGAATGACTTGGTTAGAAATGAAGTCATATAAATGATCTTAGGAGTAGCTCCAATAGGTGATAAAATGAGAAAAAGTAGATTGAGATGGTTTAAGTGCCCATAATTTAACACCTGTTAGAGAAAAGTGATCTGTTACTAGTTGAAGGGACAAGAAGAGATGGGGGCATACCGAAAAGGACTTGGTTGGAAGTAATAAGAAATGATTTAAGTGCCCATAATTTAACAATGGACATGGCACTAAATAGAACAGAATGGCGAAACAAAACTTGCATAGCCAATTCCATATAGTTGGGACAAGGATTAGACGATGATGTTATGGCTGAGTTCATTCTGTAGCTACTAGCAAATATCAGTTCAAGCATTTAATTAAATACCGAGCTTATTTTGTATCCAAGTGCCATCATGAACTGTGAGGACTAGTTTTGACCTGAAAAGGAGTATCTTTACTTTTTCAAAGTAGAGCCAATATCACAAAAAAAAGTTACAAGATGTTTGACCATTGTCTTCATCATATAGTACATATGAATCTTAGATGTCTTAATCCAATTCCTTCTTCAGTTCATCCTATTATTTTTAATACACATTTGACCCTTTATCTCAGGGCCATTGCTTGGTGTAAGGGTAAAGTCTTGTGCTGACAAGCATTTTAGTGTAGGTTCAAGTCTGAGAGCAGTCACTTTTTGTGAAAAAATGCCAATTGTTAGGGCCATATCCAGTCCAACCTCCCAAGACCCTAGATGTCTAGGACCAGCACTGGATAATGGCCTAATTTAACCTAAAGCTGTATGGTTTTATATTTTTGGTTTTAACATTTGGTCATGACAATTATTTATAAAAAAAGCATTTCGTTATGACAATGAAACTGTCACTTTTGTAGTATTTATAGATATTCAACCAAAAGAAAATTAGATTATGGCCAATTAGTAAGACATTCCTTTCGCCAAAACTAATAACAACCCCCCCAAGGTATGTCTCCAGCGCATTTTAGGACACTGCTTTGACCTAGCAAGGTGAGTTGATGCCCAAGTGACAGAAAAATGAATAAATAAGTACTGCATATTTTTAATGCATGTATATAACCACGCAAGTATTATGGCATTTCATATCAATTGTAAACTATGAAACTACAATTTAAATCAATAAATGATGAAATAGCTACTTGCATTTAATATTCAATAATAATGACAAGATTTTACAATAACCGTCCTGGTTCAAAAGAAAATGGGCATACACACAAGGATCCAAATCAGAAAAAGCCTTGTCCCAACTATACAAATTCAAGGATTAAGAACCCTAATTTTTATCTCCATTTATATTCCTATCAACCAAAATGGGTTACACATACTCATATTGTTGTATGTAAAGGGGGCATTAGTTTCTTACCTTCTATTCCACTCACCTGGTTGGTTGCCTAGATGATGGGCCTCCAAAATGCATAGGCAATTTCCTAGGTGATGCTTTGACTACATGGATTGAATATTATGCACCAGATAGCCCCTTGCTGCTTTAAGTTTAGTTGCAAGGAAAGGATCGAGAAGGTATTTAAGGTGCTAAATTGACTGTTGGCAAAAACATTACATCTGGGTGATGATTAAAGATGCTTCACTCATTTACATAACTTGCCAAAACACCTTTATTTTGCTTGTGTAAGAAGAACCTGGACTTAAGACAGGGCATCATTATGAGTTGATGAATTGTAGATTTCTTTCACCTATAATGGTCTACAGAGTAAGTCCTGTTTTTGTTTGGGCAGCAGTTGTTGCTTCTTATCCAACAGAGGGAAAAGACTGCTTCTCAAGCTTTCCTTGTGTCAGGATCCGTAAACATCATCATTTGTAATTAGATATATTTTTTTACCTATATCCAATTGGTGTGAAGGTTTCTAATTAGTTAATGATTTTTTTTGAGACAATTAACCAAGATTCATTAATAAAAAAAGAGGTACATGGGAAGATGTACCAAGCAGGGGAAAAACCCCTGTAAATTACAAAGGAGGAAGCTTGTTGCTATAAAGTTGCTCTAAAATTAGTTAATGAAAAGTAGGGTTTTTGGAGCATCCTAGTCATCTGTTTTCAAGGGAACATTACATGCATTTTGACCATGCACTGCAAGCCTAGGCAGACCACTTAGAGGCTTTCTTGCATCTGTTGTGCATAGCGTACTAATGCTGGAGTGTTCCTAGAGTATTCTTTAAGACTCTTTAAGTGTCTAGAATGGTTTGGACATAATCTAGAGTAAAACCATATAGAGATGTCTACATTGAAAGTCTAGATAATTGAATGTTCTGGAAATGTCTATGCATGTTATAGAATTCTCACTAGTCATTAGATTGTTTCCATGTCATGTAGTGCAGTCCTGGCCATGCATTGAGGACATGGAGGTCTATAAATAGGGATGACTTCCCGTTCACAAACCAAGCTTGGAACCAAGCAAGTTGTAATCCTCTCTTGAATGCAATACCAAGTTCCCTTGTGCTCTTCTATGTTTTTTTTTTTTTTTTTTTTTCTATTACTTAGCTTGTTTTGGTTAAGTCCTTTGGAGTTTGAAGCTTTCTCTGCTTAAAGTGGAGTTAGAATGCTGCACTACTAAGGCTTAAGGCATAGTCTGGCCATGACAATTCCACTTCTTCACAATACCTTGCATATTGTCTGTTTAGCATGCTTACTGTGGCAAGGATGTGATGGAAGGCATGCATGTGTTTGTATTTAATGGATCCAGTGCTTTTAGTTTAATTTTTAATTGTTTTTTAGCTTTTTTTTGCTTGTTTGCTGCTAAGTTGCCATGCTCGTAGTAATCAGAGCAATCTGAGTGTTTTCTAGACTCTAGGGATAGGGTTTGTTGAGAATTTGTTTTGAGGTTCAAAATGTTACAGTGATTATTATACAAAGACACATTTGATTTGTTTAAATGTTTTTTAATCTTTTATTCACTTCAAATTTGTTCCCATTTGAGTAACTTTTCATTATAGGACATTGCTTTTGCTTCTATTTTTCTATAGGAAGGGGCAATGGTGGAGACTGAGCACCAAAATACATAGCCTGTTCTTTACTTCTTGTTTTACAGACTATACGAGCATGGTGCAACAGAAACATTTTTCATGGTCTACAAGCTGTTGGTTGACACATCTGTGTCAAGTGACAATGCCAATGAAGCAAACATCTAGAAATACTATAGGACTTCCAATTGTTGATTGATTAATTCTGCTTGGTGATGGAAGGTGATACTGTTTCATTGATACTCTAACATGTTTGAACTTCAACTCTAGCTGCTGTTGTTGTTTGGTGCACTATAGTCTCTTTCTCATTATATCATTATTTTTTGGAATTTTTCTTGGGAATCTAAAGTAGATTTGGTTCAGGAACAGTTCAGATAAGAGTTAATGCCACAACACTGCCAACACACAAAACCATCAATCATTTAGCATGATATTATCCTTTTGTTTTGTAATGAACTGTATCTCGTGGTCTGGAAATATTCATTTCAATCTGCTTAACATAAAAAAAAACGCAAAAAACACTGAGTATCATTAATATGCTCTAGCTAGAGAGGAAGTTTATAGACAGATGTGTTGGGGCACATAATCCCTTGGGCTACTACTGTTTTTTATCTACTTTTTTTGAACAGTAAAGAAAAAAATTATTAAAAGGAAAAAAATATTACTATCCGGATGGATGCCAAGATGACACACCAAACTACTAATCAAAACTCAAAAAAGATCCGCATTACAAGCTTGAATCTCAAGGACATCCCAGAAGTTTTCCAGCAAATCTGATCTGTTAACTTGCTCAAATTCTGGAAGAATTTTACTTGTTCACTTCAATGTTCTTTGACTTGTCTTCAAACTGCTTTCTGTTCTTTTCTCTCCAAATTGTCCAACTTACCAATTCCCTTCTTTGTCCCAACCCTTTTCCTTTTCAATTCTTTCCCTTTTTTCTCTTCTCTTTCTTTATTTTTTTCAAATTGTTCAAAAGCTATCCTAGCAAATCCTTCCCCTCCCCAGTAGAACAGATCAAGGGACCTTCCTACTGATACTTCTCTTTCCACCAATTTATCAATTGCCACTTCCCCATTCTGACTTCGATATTCCTTTGTTCACCTATCTCCTTACCTCTTCCCCTTTGATATTCCTTTGTTATTTTTATCTACTTGGGGCTGGTTCTGTGGTTGTGGGCTAAACAGCAGTGGAGATTGCTCTTCTATGTTGGTGCAGAATTGATTGCTTTCTTTTTTTAAATGTTATCTCTGCACTTTATATCTGTGACTTGATAAAACCTTGATCAGTCATCAACCAAAAAAAATACTGATTATCATTAAAGACTGATCTAAGCTTTCATCATGTGGTTGTGTTTCTATTTGTCTTGTATCCACTTTCTTCCATTACAATATAGAACACTTCTGATTTCATCTTGGCAAAGCAAAGTGATGAGCTAATGGGTCTGAATTTTATGTGGAATCACATAAAACAATAGTCTTCGAAGTTCTCTGATTGCTTTGTATGCCAATGTCCAAAAAATGACTGTTGTTAACCGTCTTTTAATTTGTTTTGTTTTACTCACAGACATAATAATGCAATATTTTCTGTCTTTTTTCCCATGGCGGATTCATCACTCTTCTCAAACATGAATTTGAAGTTAAATTTTTTGTTCAGACGTAAGTATGTACAGGAGTTGTTGCTGCCTGAGGATTTCTCACCAGAGCTTTCTGATTTGGTTTTGGAGGATGCTTGGGGGATTCAGTGTTTTTTATTTGTTTTGAATTAAATTTCCTGTTTTCTGTCTCCAAAAGAGGACACCCATTACTTTGTGAACTAGACAGGGGTGATTGGTTAAATAAAAATAGAAGGAAAGAAAATCCATACTGGTTTCCTTTTTTCTTTCTCTCTCTTTTCCTTTTTGTTTTTTCTAAGATGCTCTATTGTTTCTATTCTTCTTGCTTCACTGTGTTAGTGTGTTTATGATAATCTCCTCCAAATTGATCATGATAATGAACTTTGTGGTTGAAACAGATTTTTTTGTAATGTAACTTATTGCAGAAACACGTTCTCTCCCTGAACGGACCGGTGGTGACTGCATCAGGATTCAAAGATGAGCTGGCTGTTGTGACACATGCATCTGACTGTCTTCCATCAAATGATCAGGTGACCTTTATAAGTTAACTCCTAATGGTATTCACAAATAAAAAGTTGAATGGTGGGGTGGATTCTGAATTTCAACTAATAGAAAATCATTGATTGTCTTGTTCTTCATTTAAACCTTGGCATTCTGTCCCAAGACTGAGCAAATAGCTTGTCTATCTAACACTAATAGTAATATATTATGGAGATTGTTTTTCAGGGGTCAACTGCTAGTCTAGGACTGCAAGGTGCATTTTTTGGACAACGTTGTTTCACACAGATGACCTGAGTTCAAATCATGTTAACAGCATATAACTTTTACTGAGAAAGAGATGTTTTTATCTGACACTGTTTCATCAAGAAATACATGATGTATTTGTTAACATAGAAATAAATAAGGACCAATTAACCTTGTGATAATATGATTAATATGCTTATTGTAACCTGGCAATGATAACCTCACAATTAACCTTCTACCTGTTTATACATTATAGAGTTGTGGGTCTCTTGTACAAGCATTTCTGTAAGCTCTTAAATGTTTGTTGGTGCCTTCTAAGGAATTTGTTTGACCTGTTGAAATTCTGTAAGCTGGTAGGTCTAAACAGAAAGGAAAGGTGTTTTAGAGTGTGGTTCCTCTTGTGGTCAGTTGAGTTATTTGGAAGGAGAGGAACCGAAGAGTGTTTGAGAACAGGAGCACTAAGGATGAGGTGGTGTGTCAAGCTGTGGCTACCGTACAGTCTTTGACTGTCGGCTAATGTTCAATTTAGAGGATTTCCACATCACCAGCTTTTTTAACAAAGCATGCTATTTAGTTGATACCCAGACCTATACTGGAGTACAATTTTATTTGGTTTTTAGTTTTTTGGGGGGAGCCATGGTTTTAATGGCCTTAGTTGAAGTGTAGTTTCTGGCTATACATGTCACATACATAGTTTTATACATGGTTTATCCATCTAATCACGATTCATCTCAGTGGAAGTTAATATACTACTTTACCTTTTCCTCAAAAAAATTGGTTGATATATCGGGACTTCACACCTGTTACATGATGATACCAGATGGGTTGTTAAATGGTCATTTCTTTGATCTGTAGATGCTCGAGTTCAGAGTGTTCAACATTTCTAATGGAGTGCAGCCTCACAGTGGTCGTCTTCCTCTCAGTCCTGGTTCCTGTCTGACATGGTTTGGGTTCAGTGAAGAAGGTCAATTAAGTTGTTATGACTCCAAGGTGTGGTGGCTTATTTTCCTTTCCTTTCAATTTTTAAATGATGTTACAATTATATCATTTTAAATGATGCCACTATCATATCAACTAAGTTTTGCTGCTGCACCTAATTTTTTCTATATAGGGAGTGCTGAGGGTATATACCAACCAGTATGGTGGCAGCTGGATTCCGCTCTTCAGGTTCCTGGTTTTCATTTTGTGCATTTTAGATTTGATTCCTGCATGGATTCCTTCTCATCTTGTCTGGTCTCACATTGGCAAATCACTAAGATGACTAGGATCTACTGTGCAGTGCTAGTAAAGAGAAAAAGTCAGAGGAAAACTATTGGGTGGTTGGGCTGAATGCAAGCAAGTTATTTTGCATTATTTGTAAACATCCCGATTCATTCCCACAGGTAATATGCCTGACTAGCTTTATTTTGTTTTTCATGTTTTTAAGTTGCAGCTTCAGATATTCTTTTTCTTATTCTCAGGTGATGCCAAAACCTGTTCTTACTCTGTTAGACCTTTCATTTCCTCTTGCATCATCTGATCTTGGAGCAATGGATCTTGAAAATGAGTTTATATTGAGTAACTTGCATCTCTCACAGGTATTCTATTTCTCTTTCTTATCATGCTTTAAATGTCTTGCTTTTATGCAAATTATCAGCTGTTTTAGATGTATTAAGTTTACATTAAGGTGGCGTTTGATAACACTTTTCAGACATCTAACATTTGAAAAAAATTTCAAATGTTCGAGGCGTTTGACATGGTCTCGTGCCTAACCAATTTCAGAGGTGATGAAATGATGTTAATGCCCCCATTAACTTCATTTATTTAATAACAATAATTAATAAGTAATTTATTTAATAAATAGCTTTTTAATAATATTTTTATTTGATATTAGCTAATAAATAAGTATTATTATTAAGTATTTGTTACTAATTAAATAATAACTAATGAGGCATTATTAATTAAACTAAGTAATTTTTTGCTTATAGTCCATTTAAGGCCTGAGATCCATCAAGATACCCATGTATGGGAGCCAAACAAAGATGGCATTTTTTTGTTGTCATTGCAACTCTTTTTATCTAAGTGACATTTTGAACCTTGCAGATTCAGAAAAAAATAGATGAAATGGTTGTGGCTGGTCTGGATACTACTTCCCTAGATGATGAAGCTTTCAATGTGGAAGCAGCTCTTGACAGATGCATCTTGAGGCTTATTGCTGCCTGCTGCAATGGTGAGATATTATGATTTAAGATTACATGATAAATTGATAATCCTTATGTCTGTATTTTGAAGGTGCTTGTTATTTCAGGTGATAAGCTTGTGAGGGCTGTTGAACTTGTGAAACTTCTGTCATTGGAGAAGTCAGTTAAAGGTGCCATAAAGCTTGTTTCTGCCCTGAAACTTCCAATTTTAGCAGAGCGCTTCAACAGCATTCTTGAGGTAACCAACCCCTTCCGTAAAAGAAAGCAATGATATTACTTATGTGATAAAAAAAAACGTAAAAAAAAATTATCAAAAAAAGAACGTAAAAAATAACTGCATGTTGTGGTAAAGCATTTATAGAAAGAGCCAATTATATCAGAAATATAGATATATGTTTCTCATTATTTTCTTTTCCTTTGTTTTTGGTCAGGAAAGCTACATACTTTCATTTGTTAGCTAACTTTCTTAACCAACAGGAAAGGTTACTGAAGGAAACTATGGGGGCACCTGCAATTTCAAATTCAACCTCTGGAGCAGCCTTCAAAAATATTGAAGCACATGCCTTACCTATGACCACGAGAAATAGAGCATCAGAACCTGTTAATCCATTACCTCAATCAAAGCTATCCTCTCCTCCGATTACGAAGCAAGAGAAATTACAAGAGGGGATTAAAATTGGGCAGAAGATAGAGTCCAATAAAACTTCATTACCTCCACCAAAACTGCCTTCCCCTGCTTCAAATCAAGAGAAATCAGAAGAAAAATCTCGAGTTAGGGAGAAGCCAGAACCCAGTAAAACTGTGGCTGTTGGAAACAAAACGGAGGGAATTGATCAGTTACCATTTAATCGTCCAACTAATCCATTTGCCAAGACATCAAGCAACCAGGAAAAAGGATCTTTACTTGATTCTATCAAGAAAATGAAAAAAGTTGAAAGTGGAGGTAAAAAGTAAGGAGGCAGCAATTTCCCGAAAACAAAAACAGGCTAAAGAATGTAAAATATAAGTAGAAAATGATGAGGAATTAGCTGTTTGAAGAGGAGATGGCAAATTGCACAGCCTAATGGAGAAAGATTAGCGGCTTCTGGTAAATAGAAACAGCTAGAGAAGGATTGTAGGCTGTATGTAATATGGTCATATTGTAATTGCATTTTATTATTTCATGTAATTCACCTGTCATCGTGAAACATGGCGCATCTCCTGACTACATTTGCAGCTACACCAGCTGACATAATTAGTCTGACGGATGGCTGGATGGGACTTGCTACAGGCGAACGCCATTGTAAATTGTAATCCATTGTCTTCAAGCGTAAAGCCGTTTGTCTTTGCTTACGAGTGGATTATATAGCCCCTCTGATCCCCAGAGAAGTAGTTACCAATAATCCATACAAGAACAGGATCCATTTTTAAAATAGTGAAATCTATTTGAATCCCTAACAATAATTTCACGGTTGTAAATCTTAGAGAGAAGCTTAATTGCAGAATGGCAATCGCCACAGACGCGTAGGTTTTTCACCACGCGTATTGTTGTTCCAGGTCTCGTGTTGATGAATCCAAATGCAATTGCCAATTTTTCACTGTGGTGCCCTAGTGAAGTCTGTTTCACCTCTTCCTCGTCAATATCCAGCAAACATTGTTTTGCGTCTGGTTCATAACCTGCATTTTTTAATCTTTCTCCCATTTCACCTAGCATCTTATAGATCTCTTTCTTTCGAGAATGAGCTGTATCTCCAACAACAAACTCGTACACAACTCCATCCAATTCAATTGAGCTGCTGCCAGGTGGCTTCATTATTCCTCTTTTCCACATCATTTTTCTCACTTCATGAACTTTGTCCCATTTATCAGCCATAGCATATATATTTGACAACAGAACATAGCTCGCATGATCATCAGGAGCCAGTTCAATAAGTTTAAGCCCTGCTTGCTCCCCCATTTCAAGATTCCTGTGGATTCTACAAGCACCCAATAAAGCCTTCCACATAACTGCATCAGGTTTCATTGGCATGGTTCTGATGGTCTCCTCTATCCTATTGAACAGTCCCGCACGGCAAAAAAGATCAACCATGCACCCATAATGTGCAATAACAGGTTCAATCCCATAAACCTCACTCATCTGTCTGAAATAATCAACACCATATTCAACTAACCCTCCGTGGCTACAAGAATTCAAAACACAGGAAAAGGTTATTGCATTTGGCCGAATTCCCGATGACTCCATCTTCGAGAAGAGTTCAAGTGCTTTCAGGCTTTGTCCATTTGCAGCCAATCCAGAGATCATTGCATTCCATGTATCAACACTTTTATTACTTGTTTTCTGGAATGCTTGAATTGCACCTTCTAAGCACCCACACTTGGCATACATGTTAATAAGTGATGACCCGAGGTTCTCATCAAGCTCAACTCCATGCTTGTCTATGTAGGCATGAATCCACCTTCCTTGAGCAAGTGTACCCAGACAGGCAACTGCAGATAAAACACTAACAAGTGTCACTGGGTTCGGTTGGACACCCTTTTCTTGCATTCTCCGGAAGACCTCGATTGCCTGCCTGAACTCACCCATTTGAACATGAAAAGCAATCATCGTATTCCATGACACTAAATCTCGAGAAGGCATTCTATCGAAGAGTTGGTGAAGCGACTCACCATCTCTGTTATCTGCATACCCTTCGAGCATGCTGTTCCAGGTAACAATGTCTAACTCCGTACTTGTATCGAAAATCTTGCGAGCATCTGAAATTGACCCGGAGATTGCATAGAGATGAATCAGCTTATTTCGAATAAATGAGTCATTCTCGAGCCCGTACTTGACAACATGAGAATGGAGCTGTTTCCCAGTAGCGGGCGCTGGCAATTGGGTGCAAGCCTTGAGGAGAAACGTAAAGGTGAAGTGATCGGGTTCAACAGACCGGCGCAACATCTGATCGTAGAGAAGAATGGCTTTGAGGGGATTTTGTTTGATGAGGTTTCCTCTAATGACAGCGTTCCAGATGAAAGGGTATGGTTCTTCGACGGAATTGAGGACCTTCTCGGCGTATTTGAGGCTTCCATGATCGGAAAGGGCATAGAACTCGGCCAGTCGGCTAACCGAGTAGGTATCAGAGATTTGAGAGGATTTGATCATGAGAGCATGGATTTGCTTGGCTTCTTGCAGGTTCTTACAGAGGACTAAGAGAGAGACGTTTGTGTTCGGGGTTGGTTTCCTTGGGAGGTTGGTTATGGGAGGAGAATAGGAAGCTGGGATTGCTGAAGACATGGGTAAATCTAAAAATGGAGGGAAGTGAGTGAGTGATCGTTGATGGTTGTATTACAGGTAAAAAACCGATACAGCCATACACGGTCAATGATTTAGTAACCTATTAGCATCCTGACCGTTGGCTTCGTCATCCTGTTGAGATGATGCGAGAGTGAGTAATCAAGTGAAAACTGAAAATTGAAAACCCTAGTTGAAGGGTACGATCAAATAAGATCAGCCTGAAATTCTGAAGCGTACATACCCCTGAGTGAACGTAGCATCGAGTCAATGGGTGGAGCTGCGTCCGGTGACCGTGGCCGGAGAAGATGATGACGTCGGCAATAAAAGGAACAATGTGAGGACGAAGTAGGGATAAAGAGGAGATAACACCGGAGGGTGCTTGCTGCTGGAGGTGAAGAAAGAAAGAAATTGGAAAATGGGATGAGGAAGGGACGACTAATGCGCTTTTTCATGTGCCACGGTTTCTTTCCAACGAGAGAGAACTGTAATCGGCCATGGTGTCCATTCATTAAGAAAGTGACACTTCTTCAGAGAAGCTTTCTCGTTACACGAAAGATCGGCAACGGAAGGAAACCGTGGAGTTAGCACGCGGGAACGTTTTGGAGCTAACGGGATGCTCTAACAGCCGGCCCATTAGCTCCGCACGAACACCCTACCGCGTGCGACTGCATATGTGGAGGTCGTACGTTTGTATGGGGTTTTTGTGGGGCGACAGGCAGTGGGGTAGAGATGCGAAGTCGACAGGCAGTTGGGCAGAGATGCGAACTCGTTAAAAGAGGACGAGAACGTCGAGAAAGGAATATAGATACAATAGTATTTATACTCAATAACATTTTTGGTTGAAACGTGAATTAGCTATGGTGTGGTGTCATGTGGAGGTCCCTCCAAATAGCCAAACTGATATGGATAATTCGATAAGGGTTGTGTTGGGTATCATTGTCAATTATAGTTGCAACGTTTTATATCGGTCAATACAATTTTTTGAAAAATTGCCTTATCATATCACACCAAATAACTATTTATCTTAAAAATATAGGTCATGTTTGGCATTGATGCTGTTTTTCGAGAAAATGGTGCCATGTAAGTGCCACATAAGAGAAAGCTGTTTCAAGCAACCCCTTTTTGTTTGATATTTTTTTTCCAAAAAAAAAAAAAAAATGTTGCTGCATAACATCCCTTAGAAATCAGGAAAGTGTGGTTTGGAGCAATTCCAAATTCAATATTTTCTGAGAAAATGATGTATTGTTGCCAGCGGTGTAATGATGTGGCATCATCTTGGACGTTGAATAATATAGATCAATGTTGAAAACATTACTGCCAATAGTGGCACTAAACAAAGCCAGTGTTGTTTTTTTATAAATACCTATGTGACAATACCGGTTCCAAACAAAAAATAAGCACTGTTTTCTCTTCCAATTCCACATGCTAACACCGTTTTTATGAGAAACGGTGTGATGTTCCCAACAACGATGTCAAACACCTACATAGTCATTGGATTGGGTGTTGGCATTTATAGTAGAAACACCAAATTTGACATTTCTCAAACAAACAATTGTGGTACCAAATGTTGTATGATAACTCAAAGCATTTGTGGTAGAAAAATATATTCTCGTAAAATTTGTACTAACCAAACAAAAATGTTGCAAGTTGCAAGTAGAGATGGCAATAGCATCAAACACAACCAAGGAAAGTTGAATCCCATTTTCAATTGAAATAGAAAGTAAGGACGAATTCTGTTCTAATAAAATCCATTTCCACAAAGCCAATGATCTCCTACCCACTAGATACAACAGCACATTGGGAATATCTCCCATGAATAGTTACATGTAAATACGGAAGATATTTGTGGGTAGGATCCCAATGTACACATTGACTTGCATTTGTGAGAAAGAGTTTAGGGCTATTTGGTTCACTTGAACAAGTGCTTTTGGAATGGGATTTCAATTTCCATTCTTAGCATAATGCAATTCAACAAATTTTCAAATCCCACTCGTGGCAGAATAGGATCCCATATGGGGGAATGACCATTTCAAGTTTCCCTTGGAATACGATTCCCATTGTAGAGTTTCTTAAGAATTAAAGAACTCTTGACCAAAACAATTTCCGCAATAATAAAATAACCATTATATATCCATAAAATATTAATAAAGTAATGGTGAAAATAATAAAAAACAAACTAATGAACGAAATAAGAACAATAAAGATTGGAATGGCGGTTCTGATTCCAATTCCAAGTATGATCCTGATTGTGAACCCAATGAATCGTCAACCTTTTTTCCATAACCTATAATCATCACCGTTTCCGTAAGATTTTCCCATTTCTACCAGTATTCCTATAACTTTAACACAACTTTGGGATAAAACAATTTTAGAATAAATTTGTTTTTGTGCATTCCTCTAATATAAGTACTAGACAATTACATCTATGTATCTTTTTTTTGTTTTTTAATTATGCCTCTGGTAATTATATATAATTTGAATTTCTTATTTAATTTAAGTAATTAAATCGTGTTTAATTTGCAATTTAAAATTCTTTACAATTATTAGTTTATTTGATTGAGGAAATTGAATTACAAATATTAATATGTGCCCCACACATCCTTTGGAGTTGATAATTTTTTTATAGGTAGTCATGTGTCTAAAGTTAACGAATGGATACTTTTTTATGAGTTGCTATGTGTTTAAAATTGGCACTTTTTTTTTTTTTCTCAAATTGGATTTAACAACTGTCACTTTTTTGGAGTTTCATTACTCTCACTATATATCATTTTGTTTTTTTAATAGATGAAGGTGATTTGACATATACACATGATCATTTTTCACTTTTTTTTTTTTTTTATTTATCTCTGTGGTGCCGGGTTTCTTGCACTCAATTTGGTATGTTCCAGGGTGCACTTCCAATTAGATTGGAACACGTCACAATTTGTATGATCACCCCTCACATGTGCAGGAAAACTAAATGGCGAGTTCACCCCATTTTAATGTTTGGAAAATTTATGGTTTGCTCCCTTTAGAAAATTTTATTGGTTTTTGAGTGTATTGTCCCAAACCCCATATGCTTAGAATACCCCCTTTATGTTTTTATGATACAACTTTTTTAAACTTAAAATTAAAAAGAAAAAATGCGAAAAAAGGAAACTCGGCTCCTTTATTCACCAATAACCAAACCCCTTTCTCCACCTCCACAACTATGCCATCAAATCACCTTCACCCCCTATATTTCCTCTCCCACAAACTAGTCAAACACTTACTATTGTACTCCTGCCTGCCTGCCCTCTCTTCTCTTCCCTCTCCTATTCGAACATGGTTGTTATTGTAGAGAACACAACAGTGACCCATGAGTCGATTCATTTGTCCAGCCTCACAAATTCCTTCTATTAATCAAACTATTAGTGGTAAAATCTCCATTTCTTCTCGGTTTCAATCCATGTTATCCCCCAGCAAACCACCATTTTTTCTTATTTCTCGAGCATTTCTCAGTGTTCTTTTATTCTCCTAAAGGTATATGATGAATGATTTATCCAGAAAAGTAACATTATTGAAAGGGACAATATATATATTTTTTTGGTAAATTGAAGTAATTGTATAAAGTTTAAGGAGGATACATATCAGAGTAGGCAAAGGCATAAACGGGCCAATCCAAAAGGAAAAGTGAAAATTCCTCATCCAAAACGAATTGGGTCCTGAGACGGCATGGGCCAGCACATAGGCTAGTTGGTTTGAGCTTCTGTGAACATGTTGAAAAGTCCAACAACCTGCCGAATATCGTGGATGACTCCTGATAGAGGGGATAAGGAGGTCGAATCCTGGATTTGAATCATGTATACTGCCATCTTCGAATTGGATTCTAAAATAATAGTATTGGCACCCAAAAGATGTGCATGTAGACAGTAGACACCCCAAGTGAACGGCTTCGAGCTCAGCATCAACAACTGAGGAAGAATGGCCTTGTTCTACACGGGCATCCAAGATTTCTCCAAAAGATCTGATCACGCATGCTATTCCATTGATGTTTCTAGAGTTATTCCGGCTTGCATCACAGTTTGTGGAGGAGGAGGAGTCCACGACACAGGTGGATAATTTGAGGTAGGATTCCCAGAGTTGATAGTCGAGTTCTTTGGGAACAACTCAGTAATAAGTATCTTGGCTTGTTGCAAGATCTGGAAAGGGAGTTCCCAACAGATAATGGCTTGATAAGCTATCGGGTGGTGATCAGTAGAGTAACTTGATTCATTGAACCAACTAGAAATCCAGTAGTCGACAAGCAAATGATTCAACTTAGTAGATCTAAAATTCAGTGGGCTAGCCAGCCATTTGGCTTTCGCAAAGGGGCAAGCAATTAGCAAATGGGTAATGATGTGGCGTAATCCGGTTGTTCCCTGTTGGAGATGATCTAACTGCCAGTAAGACGAGGACTAGGTAACCTACAATAGATGAATCGGAGATCCCGGGGTGGCTTATCCGGTGGGGACACTCCGATGGCTAAGTTAGTGCGCTTCCAAACCCCCGTCGAAGAAGTAAGAGTTCCTCATCGTCCTCCCTTTTGAGGTTTCTCACACCTTCCGTTAATGCGTTCTTCTCAGTTTCCCGCCGAATGATCCGAAGACAAGAAAAAGAACAACAAAGAGGGGTTTGCCGCAATTAAAGAAATCGCTTCAAACAATTAAAGCCTTCACCAAAGGTAATTGAAATTTCATGAGTTAAGAGTTCTGTTTTTGTTGTCCAGGATTTGTCGCAAACCAGAGCGTGCCCAGATTGATACAGATCAGAGCATGCCGAGACGGAGGTAGGTTAAACCGACGAGTATAATTTATCAGCGATGAGAAACATGCAATTGATTGTTGCGTTTAATTTATCAGCGGATTAACAAGTTTCCTTCTTCATTTTCATTGCATATGGATTAACTGGCTTTCTTCTTCATGTCATTGCCTCTCTCAATGGGATTCAGTCTTCCTAGTTGTGAACCCAATGTATCCCATAGATCTTGGTAACCAAACAATTTTCGTCAATGTTCTTCTTTATTTTTCTTTGCCCATTAAGGCCGTCTTCCAGTCTTTCGATGCAAGGCAACGAAAGTCGTGTTTTCCTATCAATTAATTTATTGTCAAAGTTAACTTATTGATGACGTGACGCTTACCCCGGAAAACACCGGGAAAATGCATGCGTAGTCGGCCCACCAATCACCATATTCCTTACACCTAATTACCCCGGAAAACACTTGGAAAGGAAGGCCTTCCTGCTGGAATGATAAGAGCTAAACTTTTCGTTGAAGCTTGCGTCTATTATAAACCATGGAGCTCCGCTTATGAAGCACCAGCCACCAAGAGGGGAGACCAAGCCTCCGAAGGAGTCGATCCGTCGCCAAATAAGCAAATCTAGTGTCGTAATCTGAGGCATAAAATGGTATTCAGCGTTCAAACATTATTTCTATCATTTCAATTCTTGGCTTTGAGAGTGCGCAAGAGACTACTACCACAAGTGAATCTGAAGGCGCCATCTCTTCTTCCCATCACAAACAAACTGCCACATGAAGTGCGGACACGGCCGGAGGAGCTGATTTGTGCATTATCGTTTATGACCGTGGTGTCCCTTATACAGCTGCCCTACGAATATATCGACGGCAACCCAATCCCCACCATCATATTTGGAGGCCAACCCTCCACCTTTCATGCTTTTCTATTATCACTCGTATTCTCATTCTCGGGCGCAGCTTGCACCATGATGCTCAGAGAAGACTACCCAAAAGCGGCCAGATATTGCAGGCGCTTTGGCATCGCCGCTTTCTTTGTTGCTGTGCTCATTTTCTTGTGGGCCGCCCTCCCTGATGCAGTCAGGCTCTTTTCGTCCCTTACTTGCACGCATCCCTAAGTATAGGCCTCAAGTGTGTGGCTTTCGGTGTGAAAATAAAGTCATGTGACTCATATCTATATATCTATATTTCATGTATTAGTATATTTAAATTAAATAAATAAATAAAATAAAATAAAATCTTATAAATATTTATTATATATGACAATTGACAATTACCTATTTTATATATTAATAATGTAAAATTACGTGTTATTTTTTTTTTTAAATAGCCCTAAGGCAAATTCATTCAACAATCCCTTTCACTTGCATCATATGTTAGCCATTTGATGAGAAGTGTGATTAAAGGTCCGTGGAATATAAGCAACTTTAAGGGTTCAGGAGGCGAGAAAGGATACTCTTGCAGCTGTATAGAAGCATGTGTATACTCCATGGAGGTTGTAGCGAATCTTCCAACAAGAAATATGGTCGGACCGGATGGTCAGACTGGAAAAACCGGGAATTAGTTACCTGACCAGTTTCGTTTCTCCCAAAATCATTGATTTTGGTCAAAAAACTATTGAATCAGCTGGTTAACCATTTGAATGGTTTTGATCATTTTTTAAATTTTTAATTTTTTTTTATGTTGACCCCTGATTGATTTGGTCGTCGGATTGGTTTTAAAAACCATGACAAGAAACTAATCAGGTCTAAGTGTCATCTTATATACTAGTACCTGAAATTCCCAAAGATTGGCCAAATTGAAGTGACTCGAGAAGCATGACTTCAATCACCAAAGCCGAATTGGAAGTGAGAGGAATTGCACAAGCATAGATAAAAAGCACCTTGATTGTCACGGATTACACAACCAGCTCCAGATTTGGTGAAAGATGCGGTGCCATTAAAATTTATCTTTAGAAAGCCATGTGAAGGTCTGGAGTTAGGTGAGGCATTAGAGAGAGCTATATGACAGACATTGGTATGCTCATTGCAAAATCTAAGGGTTTGTTCTTTTGCTCTGAAATCTGACATATGAAAGTGCAATAATTACATTTAGAGGTATATTGGTATTGATGAAATTTTCTTTCCTTTGAACTTCAAGTGTCGAAAATTTGTTTTGAATTCTAAATTCTAAAAATTATCAAATATCCATTTGGATTCCATATATGAGAGTTTTTGTTTGCCTTTTTGGACGTACCATTGGGAAACAGAAAAATTGTATGATTGCACTTTAAGAGATAATAAATAAGAGGAAACAAACAACCATTTTTCTTTTAAAAGTTAAAAGATTCTAAGTAGGAGTCAAGTTCTGATTGGTAAAAAGAAGAGCATGGTACGTGTAATGCATGCATGCAAATAAAGGATAAAAATATTAATTGATTTGTGCTATGCATGTGTGTAAATAAAAGATAAAAATATTAATTGATATTATATAATCAAATTTAATTTTTGACTTACACCACAACTAAGGCAATATCCATTTTATATATCTAAAATTATAAATATAGATGTGAATATATATAATCCATATAGATAATGTTTTATTTTACAAAAGTAATCCAGTTTGCCCATCAGTAGCCAACGAAGCCTCTAAGACATTTTCTATAAGATGTGGTTTGTTTTATACTCCATAAGGTACTTTGCAATGTGGTATGGATGTATTGTTATAAAAAAATTATATAAAACATTTCATTTTGTAAGTATATGAATGTAGGCATGCTAGAGACTGCAATGTGGTGTGGTGCATCACAATCATAAACTCACCCACTCAAATACCAGGTAAGTTGTGCTAAAGAATACTTAACTACAATTATTAGTTTGAAGAAAACCTCTACAACGCAGTCTTACTCAACAATCAAACTACGATAAGCCAACGCCCTCGGAATGAGATGTGGTGAACCATTGCCACAGTGCAAGAACTAACTGAGCTTTTAATGTTAGTACACCAATGATTTAATACACCAACACAATAATTTTTTATGCTGTGATGACGCATATCTAAAAGTGTTGTAGTCGAACTCATGTTTATGTGCGGACCTCAAGAAAAAGAGTAGCAGTCCTGATCTTAGAATTCCCACGATAATACATGGTGAAACCCTACTCTTGAACCCTTTGTCTCAAATCTAACTAACTAAGATCCTCAAACTTTCAATACCAACTTGTGCGTAAGCTATGCTTGATTGTGCCTTCAATCTCCATTTAAGTCCTCTTGAAACTTTATGCAATTTTTCTCCTTTCTTCTTTCTCTCCGAAGCTATCTAATGTCTTTTATGTAGATCTATACCTTTGCCTTATTCCTTATTCACGCATTCATTTATTGTAATACATATGATAATCAATTAACATACTATAGAGTGGATCAATCCATGAGATTTTAGTATCGAAGGGAAATTGTGATAGTTTGTATTTCAAAACTATATAGATGGTTTCAAATGTGCTACGTACTAACCCCCCAATATGAATCTAATATATAGCCCATCAGGCTCCCATGCTAGTCCAAAATCCAAATTCATAATTGCAAGGACTTGGACATAGACTTGTTCATGGGCCAGGCCGGGCTAGGTTCAACCAGGCTTTGTCTATGTATCAGTAGAATACATTCAGGCCTGAGTCCGAGCCTGGCCCGTCCATTGGGCCTAGGTCTTGAATCCGAGCCCTACCCTTATATAAAGTTCAAAGCTCAGGCCCTATCCTGAGCCCGACCAAAAATTTGAAAATAGATTTTTTTTATCTGTTTTATTCAATAAAAAGTGTTTTATTTATATTAAAAATCTTCAAAGCTGAAAAATAATAAACATCTCACTATTACTTAAAAAAAAAGAGAAGAAAAACAAAGAAAAAATGTATATATATTTTTCATTAAATAACATATATTTTTTATTGTTTAATATATAGCATCAAGTCGGACTTGGGTTGGGCTCGTTTCGAGCATTTTTGAGAAAGCCTGAGCCCGGTTCAAAAAAATTGGGCCTAGTGCTTTACGCCCAAGCCCGCAGACCTAAAATTATGACCAAGCCCAACTTATAACGAGTTGGACTGAGCTGTCACATCAGGCTACCCGGCCCATGAGCAGGTCTACTTGGACCTAATGACCCGTTAAATGATCCATATCCTTTGATTGCAGAATGGGTCATATATCAACTTGGACTCTTGGATCCAAAAAAAATAAAAAAAAAAACTACCAAGTTGCTTTAGGATTCAACCTTAACCTAACCTGTATGTTAGGTGAATGATTTTTTTCACTTTTATTTTTAATTGATAAAGCATTTAAAGACAAAATCTGGTTTCCACTAAAACTTGGGGCTTAACGGGTATATTTCCCTATCCTTAATATGCATGTAGAATTAAATTAGGGTTTGACTATGATGTTAAAAAGGCATAGAATAGTGGAAAAAATAATAACAAATCATCCATTATCATAATAGTGGTAATTGTTTAGTAGGAGTTAAATCAAAATTCACCCTGGGGTGGTTATTCAAAGTTCTCCTAGAAGAAATTACATTTCTTTATATCATATGTATGTACATATACTTTTCCTAGCGGTTTATGACTGTCGGTATAATAAATCACAAGCTAGCGATTGTGACAAACCGTCGACAATGCTTAATTTAAGGGGCCAATTTGATGACACCTATGGTGGTTTTGTAAGGCTTTCCTGGCAGTCATGATTTTCCCATACCTAGAAAGAAAGATCCCCGGTATAGGTCGATGCTGGCGGTTTATCAGCAAAAACCTTTTTTTCGTGAATGTGTTTAGAGTCTTATGTGATGGGTGAAAATCACTTTGGATACAGAAAAAAAAAAAATGCTATGAATCAATTGTAAGCTAACTATATTGTATATAGTAGAGTGTTGGATGATTAAGAAACAATACATCCAAAAAATGACTAGAAATATAGATGCTTAAGGCCATGTTTGGAAGTGATTATGTTAAAAATAAGTACTTAAAAACAAATACTTATTCAAATAAGTATTTACTTGCATTTTGCACCCAATTTTTTCAAGTGCTTATTTTAAAAAATAAGCACTTATTTCATATTGAGCGTTTGGTGGCCTTTTTCTCCAATAAGCACTCAAATAAGCAATTGTGACTCTTTTGTCCTTCATTTTCTTTCAAATTTTCAAAATACCCAATCCAAAGTGAATGAATAAAATTACTTTGATAGAAGTGTTTTTATAAAAGTACTTTTATAAAAGTGATTTTGTAAAAGAGAAAAGCACTTTTAGCACTTATAAAAGTATTTTTGTAAAAGTGCTTTCATAAAAGTAGTTTTGCAAAAATACTTTCATAAAAGTGTTTTCATAAAATGTACGTTGGTAGAAGTGTTTTTATAAAAGTGCTTTTGTGAATAAAAGTGATTTTGTTAAAGCACTTTCTAAGAGGTGCTTTTATAAAAATACTTTACTTTTGTAAAAGTACTTTTATAAAAGTGTCTTTGTAAAAGTGTTTTTATAAAAGGGTATAGTTGGTATTCTAAAAATTTATCAGGAACAATTATGAGAGAGATTCTGAATAAGAGCTTATTGTATGAACACTTAAAAAAATTGGAAATTTGGGCTTAAAAAATAAGTCCTTATTTTTAAAATAAGCACTTATTTTGGGCTTATTTCCCAAACACCAATAGATGCTTAATGGTGTGGTGCCGGCCCAAATAAGCACATATTTAAGTACTCTCAAACATGGCCTAAATGGATAAATTGTAAAACTAAAAAAATGATAGGTAGAATAATAAATCCATATGAAAGAACCTATAAATAACTAGGGCTATCAATTGGGCTGGATTTGGTCCAATCCAATCCAGTCCATCATTGATCCATTTCCTTCGCCCCGGACCGGACCAAATCCCATACAAACTGGATCCAATCCAGTCTAACTGAAATACAAATGGATCAGATTGGACCCAATCCGGTCCAAACTATTGAGTAATTATTGCCAATTAATCAACACACTTTTATTCTGCTTCTCAACGTCATTCCGCTCCTCAACCCACAGGAAAAAAGGGATGCATTCTTTACAGACACCCATCACCCCGCCCCCCATTTTCCTCCTCTCTAAACAATACTTTGATGGTATAACTAAAAGTTATGATCAATAAAACCATCAGCATAGATGGAACTGAATTATTTAAAGAAACATACACCAATAAATACCGTTCCAAAAGAAGTCTAACAGTCGACAAGTAAGATTGCTATTAATCAAACACAGAGGCCTACCATACCTTCACTATAATGCAGTATCATTTTACAGTTATTATACCGTTACTCTACATGAATCAAAGTCCTTAATGGTTTGATTACTTAACAGACCTAATGATCTAATTAATTACCTTCATGGCCATTTCATGATATCTCAATTCTTAAAGAACTAAGATACTTAAAGAAACAATATAAAAATTGAAGAGTTAGCTTAACTTAATGTAGCATATAAACTTACTGAATTAACAGATTAAGGACCTATTATTCTCAAGCCGAAGTTTAACCAAAATAAGGAGAATCAGCTAAGAAAGAAAGAGGGGAAGTGCTTAGAAGAAAGGTGCATATTTTTACATAATGTAGAAAGATTATTTGGCTAAAACCTGCTACATGAGAAGAAGGTTGGATCATAATAACTTGTTTTTCAATACATTCAGCTAAGAAAATTTTTCATAAAATCCTAGGAAGGAAAGAAATGAAGAAATCCTGGACTTATAAAGAATCCTACTGTTTTAACTCATTGATTGAATCTATTTGACCACCATATATACATGACCTTGAATAACTCCCTCCGAGAACTACAATTGTATTCAAGATGCACGCCATTCAAAGGAGGATATGAACTCATCCAGAAAAGCAAGATATAACTCTCTGAAAGTGGAGCTACTATCAAATGTAAAGTAGAAACCCAAGAATTGCAGAAAGCCATGCTGACCCAGATGTTCAGGTTGGCTAGACATCTCCCACATGGTTAAAAGGAATTAGTACTAGCACAATTATGATGAAGCAAAATGCACCTCAACTGTCATGCACCTTTTCTAATTCCTTTTTGCTGTATGTATTGTAAAATGCACCTCAAATGCCCTACACCTTTTCCCTTATTAGCACAATTTACATGAGGCTTTCTTTCCAAGAACAATGGAGGCACACTTTCAAAATAGTTCCCAACTGTGTTTGGACATTGGAAGTCCAACCAAGTGGACCTATCCATTCCTATCAGCTTCTCTTGTGTAATTATGTTATAAGTTTCAGGAATCTTCCCAGGAGTCCAGGACCCAGGACAGGAGCATTGTGATCAGTCTAAAATAGCATGTGCATACTTATTGCCATTAGTTTAGCTGCATGAAAATTGGTTCTCTCTTTTCTTGAAGAGCAAGTCTTGATATTCACTCCTTTTTCGTGTTGAACTGCTGCTGTGGTGTGGCTATGAATTTGTTTGATGGCAAGGATGAGGACCAAAACCCCATATTTATAGGAAGCTTCCTCACCTCGTACTAGTGGTTTTCCCAACAAATATCAACTGTTTAATCTTAGATTTTTTTTAATATAAAGCTTGGTCAAAAGAAGAATGACTTATTATTTGACACGTGGCAAGTGATTATGGCTGAAATTTGTCACATGAATAAAGGATGTCTAGACAGACATGGGAGACCTTTTTGGGCTTCAAAATAATTTGTTCTATGGGAGATTCCTCTGCCATTTAACGAAGCTCAGTAACAAACCTGACAAAATATTTATCCAGTCTTCCATCACAAGAACTAATCTAAGGCGGCTCCAACAGCCTTTACTAGGCTAAACATGGATCCAAAGTCCTATCAGATGAAACAATCCAGTCAGTTTTATATGAAGAGATCATAAACAATGGATTTTTATTCTTATAATACTCCAATTGATTTTTAACATTTAAACTAGTTAATCGTAACACAACATTTTTCTTCGGAAACTCATTTTCAGACCTTTTAACCCAATCAATTAGTTTTTAAAAAATATACATAGACTCTGGTGTGACTTGAAATTTCAGTTCCAAAAGAAGTCTAACAGTTGACAAGTAAGATTGCTATTAATCAAACACAGAGGCCTACCATACCTTCACTATAATGCAGTATCATTTTACAGTTATTATACAGTTACTCTCCATGAATCAAAGTCCTTAATGGTTTGATTAGTTAACAGACCTAATGATCTAATTAATTACCTTCATGGCCATTTCATGATATCTCAATTCTTAAAGAACTGAGATACTTAAAGAAACAATATAAAAATTGAAGAGCTAGCTTAACTTAATGTAGCATATAAACTTACTGAATTAACAGATTAAGGATCTATTATTCTCAAGCTAAAGTTTAACCAAAATAAAGAGAATCGGTTGAAACCTTCACAAAGCTCTTTCAAAGTAAAATGAACAACATAATCAATTCTGAATTCTCAAGCATAAATTTCGTTAAATCTGAACCATAGAATATAAGCTTTATAACCAACTTAACTACAAACAATTTGTAGATAATTCCAGATTAATCTATCATTAACATCTTCCTTCAATTAACAATTTGTTGTCATACATAATGACTCAACAAATATCAATCCAAAATATGCATACTTGTCAAATAGAAACCAATTCATATCGGTCTAACTGCATAATGTATCAAAGTGTCAATTAATTTCCAAAATTGTCAAAGTTTGGACCCAAATAATTACTTCAAAGAAATAGTAAATTCATGTATACAGTTTTCGTTGAATGAATACTTTCAATTCAAAACCTTACATGGTCAATAAAAATAAGCAGAAATGGTAATCATCTAATTATTCAAATAGTTTGTCAATACACTTGAAGGGATGAGAGATCCATCATATGGATAGTCGAACCTTACAGGTAGGTTGGGCAAAATTTAAAAATTTTCTCTCTCTCCCATGTGGGAATTACATTCCCTATTTTAGAAAACTGCATTTTCAACGATCAATCTTGAACCCAAACCGAACCAGATCTGAAACCAAAAGGTAGGAGAGGGATATACCTGATACGGAATAGTAGTAACCCCCAACGAAAGTGTTCACGCTCAAGGAAAATACCAAAGACTGCTCCCACTGAAGATGATACAGTGTAGGGTGGAGCAGAATCAGCAGGATGGTTATTCTGCAAGAACCGAATTCTTCAACAAGAACTCGACGGAGGGCAGGTGAGCACGACTTATGATTATCTTTTCTCTCAAAAGATAATATCAAGAACTCTTCTTGATCGCTCCTACAAGTGGAGATCAAACTAGCAGAGGCGGCAAGAGCAGGAAAGGGTATAAATCTGAAGTAGTCGAACTGCAAAATTTCTTCCTTGTGATCTGCGAACCAGAAGATCTCTCTTCTTTTCTGTGTCTTTGGTTCGCCCCTTGCTGCTCTATTTATAGCCTTTAAAGAGAGCATCTCTTAATCCCATTAAGTCCATTTGCTCACTTACCCTCCTATCTGCTGCCTAGTTGGATATTCTTGTGTGGCGTGAGACCCAAACATTGATCTACACATCAACCACATGGGTTCAACCTACCCTCTGTTAGAAGGCCTGGCTGAATTCACTGTAGAAGACAGTGAACCCCTGAGTCCATCACCATGGGCTCTTATTGGGCCCAACATTTACACTAAATGGTCATTGGGTCAAGCCACCTTATAAAAATCCAAGGACTGTGGGCAGATGCAAGATTAGCCCATCAGGTATTACCTTCAATGGTCTTACACTTAACCTCTCAGCCCATAATGATCAAACACTACCCGACAAGAGAGGACATCTCCCTTGGCTGCGAGGTACAGCGCTGCACTCTCTACTCACATGGATCCCGGGAATTAAAACCTTTTTGCAAACATTTTGAAACCATAATGTATATATGTATATCTCTATATAAATATATTTTGCAAAACAAATTTCAACGGTTGAAATCGACTATCGGCAGTTTTTGTTTCCATCAGAGAGAGTGCATCTTCGATCGTTCACTTTATCCAACAAAGGGGTTGATCCTGTCACTATGATCACTCACTCAGATGAATTCCCGGACTGTCCCAACATACCCAGGTTTTGACCCCCTCTAAGGATCTCACTGATTGGCACATCAAAGACAAGCTAATCCGACACCTAGTGCAGTATCATAATCGAGTCTAGGGGTCAGGTGTAACATTCCAGTTTTGCCCATCTATCTCCAAGGTCTAGGGCAATACTAGAATTCTGGTCTGGTTCAGGGTTTCAAGAAAACCCACACTACATGTACCTCAGGTCTCACCCTGGCAGCTAAGACAAGCCACTCCAACCAACTTGGCGGCACATCAGTGTCAGCCTTGGCAGGATATATCTCCCCAGATCTATCCAACGGCTGTGAAGATTCTAAACTGACACAAGTCTCATATGTGTCCAATTTAAGGGTATTACACAAAAACACAACATAATAACACGAATCAAATATGTACTTTATTCAATTACATTAAATGTCATAATGTACATCATTCTGATTAGAACTAAGGGCATACACTGTCTAACAGCTCCCACTTGCACTTAGGTCCAATCGGGTACAAGCCGGAGTCCCAGACTTTTCACGTGTTTCTCAAATACTTTCTGTGTCAGTGGCTTAGTCAATGGGTCTGCCACATTCTTCGCCGATGCTACCTTTTAACATCAATCTCCCGTAGATCCAGTGTTATCACACAACAGTGGAATGTGTGATGTATTGAATTCCAAATTTCAGAATGAACACCTTCATTCATTAGACAGCCTCAGTTACGGCAATGTGTTCAGCTTGGGTTGTGGACTGTTATTCTCACTACTTAGGACTCTTGTTTGCTGCTCTTCCAGCTAATAACACACGATCCTATCGTGTAGATATAACCAGATGTAGACTTTCTATCATTTGGATCTGACTGGAAATTGACATCAATATACCCCTAGATCTGTAGTAAAATACCATCGAATACCAGACAAAACTCTTTTGTCATTCGAAGGTACTTTAGTATGTTTTTTCATAGCAGTCCAATGCTCTTGTCCTAGGTTTGACTGGAATCTGCTTACCACACTCACTGCCTGAGAGATGTCAGGACGAGTGCACAGTATGACATACATGATGCTCCCTACGGCTGAAAGCAGATTGGGATAATCTCCTCGAGAGTCTTGGGAGACATACCCTTTGAGAGAGTGACTCCAGGCCTGAAAGAAACATTTCCTTTCTTGGAGTTCTCCATACTGTATCTCTTGACTATCCTTACAATGTAAGCAGATTGGGATAATCCTATTATCCTCTTCGATCTATCTTTATAGAGCCGAAGACCCAGTATGTAGGAAGCTTCTCCAAGATCTTTCATGGAGAATTGCTGTGAAAGTCATACTTTCACCGTAGTCAATATTCCTACACCATTCCTAATGAGTAGAATGTCATCTACATACAAAACCAGGAACGTAACCTTATCCCCACTGGATTTCCTGTAAATATATGGGTCATTCGGATTTTGCTCAAAGTCAAACTTTTTGACGGTAGAGTCAAACCGGATGTTCCAACTTCTAGAAGCTTGCTTAAGTCCATATATGGATCGGTTTAGTTTACATACCATGTGTTCCTGACCCGCAGCTATAAAACCTTGTGGTTGCTGCATATAGATATCTTCAGTAAGATCTCCATTCAGGAACGTAGTTTTGACATTCATTTGCCAAATCTCGTAATCATGGTACGCTGCTACAGTTAGCAGGATCCTAATGGATTTAAGAATGGCCACAGGCGAAAAGGTTTCTTCATAATCGATTCCTTCTTTCTGAGTGTTCTAATTCCTATAAGCATTAGTAATCCTAATGCTTCATACATACTTATGGTACAAACATGGATTCAGAGCCTTCTTGCCCACTAAATATTATCATTTAGTTTTATTTGAGAGGTTATCAACAATTGAAGAGGTTAGTTTTATTTGAGAATCAGATCTGTTTGGGCATGGAGGGAAACAAAGCTATCAACAAAGAAAAATTTATGAATTATAACCTTTTCATATAAGTACTACTCATCCAATTTTTAGAAATAGGCTATTGTTTGATAAAGCTAGATAATTACCTTAACAAGTATCAATTACATATTTAAGATAGAATATTATCATTTTAATATATTAAAGTCTTAATTCTAAGTATTCAAAGTATCAATGACCTTGAAAACTAGAACCCATTTTCTCACCAATTTGTATTGATGAAGCCACGAAGGAACCCAAAAAGTTTCAAGGATAAACGACAATAGTAACTAACACAAACGACATAGTAACAAACACAAAAATTGAGGATTTCATTTTTTGAAGAAAACCAGACTATTACCTATTTCCGTCTGAGAGAGAAGAGTGAGAAAATCTTGATGTCTAGAGTTGCTTCAAACCGCCAAAGAGAAGAACCACTTGATGGATGACCGCCGGAGAGAACGCTTGACAGAGAGCGAGAGAATCATGTTCCAGTCTTATAGATTTCCAGAGTTTCTTCGAACCGTCGAGGAGAATGCTTTCCACAAAGAGAAGAGCCACCTGATAGACGACCGTCGGAGAAGAATTGCTTCGAACGTTCGAACAGTTTTTTCAGAGCATCGGAGAAGAGTTGCTTCAGACGACCGCCGAAAGTTTCTTGTCTTAGCGTCTGGTTTCGATTCAAATTGGTAGGGTTTTTGGTTTTGAACTATTGGTTTCTGGTTTTGGGCCGATTCAAACCAATAATAATACAAGCGATTTTATTTTGGGTTGACCCAACCCAATAACTATAATGGATTGTTGAAAACTGACTTGATAAGATTTGGATCGGTTTGGATCCAACCCAAAATTTTCCAATTGACAACCCTATGAATAGCTCTAATAGGGTGACAAAGTGAGAAAAAGTCAAATGAGATGTGTGGTTATATGCATAGAATACTATCTACAACATTTTATAGGAAAGTTATTCATGGGAAATGTTCCTAATACATAATGGGATGTGGCTGTGAACTTGGTGTGAGGAGCACTCTGTAGGGAGAATATCTCGATTCCTTTTAATTAAGGGTGGATGATGAATTTATGCATCTTTATTCTTGTCAAAAGTTTTAAATGATGGATGAAGTGATTTTTAATCACCTGTGATCTGTTCACAACAAAATACTTTTTACAACAAGTTTCAACATGATATGTATCCATAAATCTTACCATGATGGGTCCCATTTTTATGGTGGATCCTAGTCTTTACGCAAGCAAAAGCATGTTGAAACTTGTTGGAAAATTATTTTGTTGTGAGCAAATCTAGCCCTGTGAAAGGGTGATTGCTCCTACAATTTAATAATTTAATAGTTGCCAAAATTCTCTACGAGCTTTGATGCGGCTCAATATGAAGACAGTATCGTGGGGATACAAAAGGAAAAGATTAATATGGAGTCAAGAATATTTTATTTTGGATTACAATATGTTTTTTTTTTTTTTCTCGTGTAAGAGACAAGAATATGGTGCAATCCTTTACAAAAATGGAAAATTCTTGAATGGTACCCTTTACTTTGGGTCCAATGCCATTTTGGTTTTCAAACTTTAAAATGCGATAATTCAATATTCAAATTTTCAAAACGTGTTAATCTAATTCCTGCCGTTAATCAATTTTAAAATGTGATAATTCAATACTCAAACCTTCAAAATGTATTTTTCAATGAAAAAACATAAATGCCTTTAAAGTGTCATATAATTTTCTTTATCAATTATTTAAATGTTGACAAAAAATTAATAATCCCAAATCCTTACCTCTTTTATTCAAGAAAATTGGATATTCAGATGACACTTAAAGAACATTTATGTCTTTTTCAAATATCACTTAACATCTGCTTAACAACATGTGCTAGATTGGATCCACACATATCCGATATACCGGGATTTGTGTCAATTTATTATTAAAATTGGTTTGAACGTTGTGTTTTCGATAGGATCCGTTTGCCGCCCTCCCCGACCCGGCGGGAGAGCGATAAAGCTATCCCATTGCCATATCCCACCAGGCACCAGATTATCCAAACGCCTTTTTCTATTGCCAGCTTCAACTTCGACTCGTATCTTTAAACCACTCTGCAAAACAACTTCAGTTCTTTGATTCTAATTTCTACGTTCCGGTCGATGTTTACAGGAGAAAGAGCATTACAGATAAATGCAAATTTTCACCATTTCCAACCTTTTTACCATTCTCTCCCACTTAAACATGTCTCTTCGAACTTTTCTTTCAGGAGCAGTCAATCTCTCCGTAGCTTCCACTGTTTTCGTCTTCTACATTTAAGCCATAACTTAATTTTCAAGGTCTTGAAGCTGTATCTACTCCTCATTTACGTTTTCATAATCTTGTTTTTCTTCAGTCTCTCTTTTTGGTTAAAGAATTTCCTTCTCTGTAATATTATGTTGAAACTTCCCGCCTTTTTTCTCCCTCCATTTCTTAGGCTGTTGAAGCAAAGGATTCTGAAAGGATGGAAGCGGGATATGGTGGGTTTTCGGGGACTGGAGATTGTGATTTACCAGTGGAGCTCTGCCAGACACGCACACTGCCTCCTGCACTGACGCTTGAACACGGCGTAATTGCTATTAAAGAAGCTATAGAAAAGTTGAAGACGAACCCGCCTTGCTCTAGAAGCGGCGTGTTGAGAATACAGGTATATAATGCCACTGTTTTTAGACCTATTTGCATCATTGCATGTTGTTCTGCTGGTTTTTCTTCTGTGTGATTTCGCTTGCAACATTGCTACACAACCGGGGGTAGTCCTCCCCCAAACTCCAAATGCCGTTCAAACCCTAGTGAAGCCGGGATTCGATCAGAGTCTCCGCTATAACCAATCAGAGACTTCAGTAACAAGGGGGATCAGCGAGATATATGCTGGGTGGTCGGTGTTGGAAAATAATAACAAATAGGGCAGAATGGAACATATCGCTTTTCGAAATCAATTGGCAGTTGGGAACTGAGAATAGCAGAGAAAAGGAGGGTTGAGTCTGCCATTTCGTCACTCTCCTTAAAACTACATTTGCCCCTACCCTGTAGCTGGGTGATTGTAAATTGGTTATCAAGATAAAATAGCCCACAAGCCACTGCACTCGCTTACTAGACCTTTGTGAATCACAAAAGAGAATGCTTAGGAAAGAAGACAGACAAAGAACCGTGAATTTGTTGGTGTATGACATTGAATTGACCACCACTCTATTTATAGAGTGTTCCCAGTCACCCAAATGGACACAGATGTGTCCTTTCAAAGAGAAGTGTCTCTCCAGAGCAGTGCAACAAGGCACCTGTTCGAAGAGACACAGAGACACAAAACAAATAGGTAGAAGAAGACATAAACATTTTAAGCAGAACTTTGAAATTCAAAAGTCAAAACAGTTTAAACCGGTTAAAGGAAAAACATTTCGGTGTAGCGTGTGTATACACATACACGTACACGTACCCGCACCTGTGCTCATGGCCCCACGCCCAGTCCCTATCTTGGCTCAGCGCGCGCGTGTGAAAAGCATCCCCAACCCCCCTCACATGCATGTAGAGATATATATTGCTCTCCTCCTATGGGTCCCTACTCATAGGGAGAGCAGTCCTAGTAATATACTCCAAGCCAACTCTTTTCCCAAGCAATGTGAGACAAGAGTCCTAAGCAATGTGGGACAAGAGTCTCTTACATGCAAGAAGAGGGAAAGGAAGAAAAAACAAAACCAAAACAAAAAGGAGGGAGAGAGGAGATTCTTGAAATTTTGAATCTCCCTCCAACAATCCCCCACAAGATTCAAAGTTACAAGAAGATCGGACACCTGAGCATCGCGGTGAGAAAAGTATCTTTTGGACTTCAATCAACACATAGGTATGACAGACTATGTTATTAAGTACGAGTGGAGTCAGATTCTTTCAACCTTTCCTCTTTGTTGTAACTAGCTAATCTGCCAACTAACTCAACTCACCAATTCCTTAGTGGTTCTTTTGTTTTGGAACATTTTGGCTTTGTTCCCCTCTTGGAATTATGAATGTTTTAGAGAGTCAGCCCTAAGAGCTCTTATAGAAGCGACCACACTTCACACTCACTTAGGTCAGTTATTTAGTGTGCACTGCACACACAGTTCTTAACTGATTAAGAGTTTTATACTCACCGTCCTCAAATTGGTAGTGCTTTCCCAAGTCATCCAGCGATTCATTCTTACCCACTCAATCTAATTCCAAGGATCTCCTTTCACATAGGTTGGGTGTCTATCACCAATGACTTGTGTAACGGGCCTTAACCACATTCCTATCGATGCCTCATAAACCACTTTAGAAGTTTGTGGTTTGGCTAACGAATCTGCAAGGTTCTTTTTAGACCTTACAAAGTCCAACACGATTGTATCTTTGCTAAGGTATTGTTACTTGTACAGTTGTGCCTCTTTGTTATATACTTGTCAATGCATCTTTTTGATCTTATTGTTTTATCTTGAGTGAGAAATATATACTCATTTCTTTGTTCGTCTCCATATCCGATTTTATGTTCTTTGCCTCCTTGTGTGTAAGATGCAAGAATCAAGAAATTACAATATAGCCCAGAACATTTGTTCCCTTCCCACCTCTTGTTTTGCTAAAGTATCCGCAAAAGCATTTGTGGATATTTATCTATGGTGAAGTATGTTTGAAAGACAGAAAATCAAAGTTTGTAAGTTAATGGTTAGAGAACTGTTCATAGCTTAACTATATAGACAAGGGGTGCAAAGGGATCAGTTGTGTTGGGGGAATGTTTTTTAGGAGTGTTAGGTTTTATAGGAAAGGAACTATGGGATCTTGGGGTTAGGCTGCAAGAGCTGGCCTGAAATTGTAAGGCACATAGTCATGTACACCATTATTATTCTCTTAATATGACCTTATTAGTAAGATATTATTTACTTATCCAAGCCTCAATCAATCTGGCTTGGCCAATGTAAGTCAACCTGGGTCCTAGGTTTACTTATCCAAGAAGTCTTTAGGTGTTTTATCTTTTTCATTCGGGTGATTGCTTATCACCTTTTCTCGTATCCTTTTTCTGTTTTATTTTAATTTTATTTATCTTCAAAAAAAGTAAGTCAACCTGGGTCCTGGGTTTAGATTCGGTTTTTATGGTTGGGCTTTGGTTAACTCTCAACCTGACAAAAACTTGCCTTAGTTGGAACTCTGCTCAGGTGTGCTTGTTTTATGCATTGTATCTATTGAACAACTATAAATATGTATCTAAAATTATTATCAACTATGAACTATCAAAATTTGGATAGCATGAACAACATTTAAGTTTTCATACTAGTCTTCAAAAGTGTTCCACCATTTTTGGTAAAATACAAGGTAGAGGACTCCCCCATTTAAGATATTCATAAGTTTGATATTATACTGTTGAATTTTGTTGTATCATGTTCTACATGTTGATTGATAAAAGCAATATCATTTGTTTTTTAAGATGGTATTATATACGTAATTTAATTGGAATGGTATTGCCACAGATTGCAGTGCCTGTGAGTACGAAGGCTTTGAGTTGGTTATGCAGTCAGCCAAAATCTTTGAGGGTATTTCCTCAATTCTATCTTTCTGAAACAAAGTTGAAAAAGGTAGTGGTTGAACCTGTTACAACAGAAGCAGGGTGTGGAGTTTCTGGAATTGGGACTGCAGTCTACTTTACTGGTCCTTGTATTACAGAGATATGGAATTCAATAAAAAGGTTGTGTCCTTTTTTTTCTTAATTTGAGAATTAATGAATTACATAATCCAATGGCATGTTGGTTTTGTATTTCACAATTTTACTTGCATGTTAGAGTTGCATTAGGATCATAAGTGATTCCATTCACTTACTTTGACATGGTGCTTCCCACTTAATGAGGTAATCCTTTTTCAAATCCCTAGGCTTCCATTGGAAATCTCTCATACATTTCTCTAGTCTCCTTGCAATTGAAACAGGCATCCTGAACATTGATAATAAGGCTAAATTTGGGAGTGCTTAAAAATAAGTGCTTATTTGAATAAACACTTACTTTGGGCCAGGACCACACCAATAAGCACTTATTTTCATTGGAAAAATAAGCCCAAATAAGTGCTTATTCCTTACTTGACAAGCCTAAAATTGTGGCTTATTTTTAAGTGCTTATTTCCTTTCTGGTCTATCTTAGTCCACCACATTGTTTTGCCTACCCTTGTTTGAAATAAGTGCTTTTTCACCAAACATTCGTGAGCGCCATAGTTTTCAAGGTGTCTAGGCGATTCTAGGCAACACTGGGGTGTCTAGTCGCCTAGGTGATAAAAAGTTTATAATATAAAAAACTGACTTTTGGCTAGTTTCCTAGTTCTATATACCATCATGTATGTTAATTGAAAAAATAGCAATTCTCTTTGTTAAGAACATTAAATTTCCTCTAAAAATGTGGCTAATCGTCACATTTAAAAGATAAAAATCTTTTACATATGTTAATTTCATTATTTTAAAAAATAATACTACTATAATAAGTATTTAACAGAGCAAATTCATATTAATTAGCAGCTAACGAAGGTTATTAACTTTATATGATAAATATTGAAGATGGAAAGTAAAATAGAAAAAAAAACAAGAAGGTTATTAACTTTAGTGTATGTTTTATTCTATTCTTTCTTTCCTCTTTCTTTTCTGTAGGTTGAGAGGCATTGGATTTTTTTTGGTATCAATGCTATGAATGTGGCATCCATCCCAAGATTAATCCAATTTTATGATAAAACTCCTCAAAAAACTTCCATTAGCACTTCCTTTATTATCTCTCAGGATCCTTAGATCAATAAAATTTGTGAAAACCAAGAAAGCAGGTATATGGATGGAACTTCTTTTCCGTGAAATTTCTGTACAGGCTTAGAATATTGATATGTAGAGGGCAGATTAATATAAAGATGTTTTGGTAGGGATCTGAAGTGATCTTGTACAAAATAATGAAAATCTTCCATGGTGTATAGGATAGAGAAAAGATAAAACTATGGAAATTGAAAAATACAAGGGGTGATTTGAAGCCTTGTTCAGTGCTATAAGAGATGCTAACCAAAACACCCCTAAAACAGAAAATTACTAAAAGAAATCTAGAATACTTATAAATTGGTTTAGGACTATCTTGATGCTCACATTACCCAGTTTAGGTTATCCAATACATCTAATATTTGTGGATCATGGGGAATATGTTCAAGGAGATTTGATGTTTGCCATATTGCCAGCCCAATTTTCTGTTCTAGTTGCTATACTGCTGCAATGTTTCAGAAGAAATACAATCCAACAATATCTTGATTGTAAAATAGAAAATAAAGGAAGAAAGAAGGAAGAAGAAGCTGTGCAGGAGAAAGAAGAAGAAAGAGGAAGAAAAGGGAGGAGAAGAGAGCTGAAACGAACCTCTCTCTCTCTCTATCTTAATCACTTATGTATTCTGAAATAAAAAGACAAGAAAATTACATGGGTGCCCCTAGTTAGGTGGCTGATCCAAGTCACATAAAAAATTAAAAAAGTATTAAGGCCCAAAAAGGCAGCCCACTACTGCAGAAATAAAGAGAGTAAATAAATAAACAAAACTAAGGCCCGCTCGGCCCAATCTCTCTACAGTTTCTGTTCATATGAGAAAACCATTTCCTGCTTGATGGAGTAAGAAGGATGTTAGTGTTTTTTTAATCATCACTAGAATAGTTTTCTAAAGTTGGTAAAATGATATATATTTCAACAAGTGGGTGAGCGTAATTTGTTAGTTCTTCTCATCTTTTGCTGGTATATATATTAACTTCATATTCATTTCAGCAGGTATCTTATCTTTTCCAGAAGACCAGTTTGAAAAGGCTTCATATTCATTTCCTTAAATCTTAGCCCTGTGAATGAAGTTATGAACTGAAGATACGAGTTTGTTTCTATTAATTTTTCTGCAGATATACTTCAGTTGATTCACCCTTGATAAGGGCTTATGGGTTCATAGGTATCAATTATGATGCTGAATCATATTCTTTGAAGCATGAGTCTGATTCATTCTACATTTTTATCCCTGAGGTGATTTGTGATTCCCAGTTTGGTTATACTTGTAAAGAATTAAAATAATCCAAATATTGTTTAGTTTGTAGTTGTGCTTCATTCCATGGTTGCAGTAAGTAAATAGATGCTTTATATTGAGAGTATTAATTCAACAGATTGAGCTGAGCGAGTTTGCAAGTTTTTCTATCTTAGCAATAACATTGGCCTGGAATGGACTTCTTTCCTTTCCATTCGAGAAAGCAGTTCAGTCTGTTGAGTTTTCTATCGACCAGGTAAAGCACCTTCTTTCATCATGTGACTTGCATTCTTTTGGTTTGGTAGATATATTCTTCTGCATTGAACAAGCACTACATATATGCTGAATGTGCTGAACTGAATATACTGCTAGTTGTTACACAACTTGGTTGCATCTAAAAGTCAACATTTATTTATAAAAATAGAACAACTATTACATACATGAAATAGGTAAGAGAGTACACAAAGACAAAGGTCATAGTGAAGGAAGGGGCATGCCTTTTCAGATGGTTTTGGCTGTCTAGTGAATTTTCCTAATCAATCCAATTCACAAATCTTTTTCCTATATATATTTATGCTGTATTACACTTCTACGACTTATTGACTGCGTATATGATACTTGGCCTAACCTGCACAAGTGCATTGATGTGCATGCATGTATACCATTTAGATTATATACACATATTGTAAGCAATAATACTTATATGGGAAGACTAAGGCATCTACACGATGGATTCCACTGCCTGAAGGTCAATGAAACTGAATTTTGATGGGAGTAGCCAGGGCAATCCAGGGCGCTCTGGAATGGGAGGGGTCTTGAGAAATGAGGCTGGAGATATTATACTGCTTTATTCAGGTTCTTTGGGATTTGGGGATTCAGTCAGAGCAGAACTATTAGCAGCCATACAAGGAGTGCAATTCACAAATCAGTTAGGAGTAGGACAACTTGTTATAGAAGGGGACTCCAAGGTGGTGGTGGGGTGGTTGCAGAATCCTGAGGAAACTATATGGTGCTATAGAAATGAAGTCAAAAAATTTAAGTAGCTGACAAGGAATATATCTGTTAGTATACAATAGGTGGGGAGATCAACAAATGCTTTGGCTGATGGCTTAGCTAAGCAAGGGACAAATAGGGAAGTTTTGTTTTGGGCTCAGCTGTAATGTTCATCTTTTCCTTTTCCTTTTCCTTTTAAGTTTCTTTGTAATCAGTTGAGAGAGGCTGCAGCTTGCGCCTCTCCACGGGCTGCTGTATGAGATCTTTTTCTTTTGAAGTAATAAAGCTATCCTTATTCATCAAAAAAATAATACTTCTTTTTGGTGGGAGGCAGCACATTAGATAAAGCAGGGCCTTGGTCACTTAGATTTCTAGTCAGAGAAGCTAGACTTTTGGTTGCAAACCTGAATGCTCATTCAGGTGGACATCCAGATCAGTTACCATCTAAGCTGATTTCCTAAATAAAGCAGGATTCACAAGGAACAATCTTGTAAATTTCGATTTTAGTAACTTGACAGAGTGACCTGCCTTATTGCTGTTTCTTTTGTATTTGACTATCCAAAACTCTGCATAGGATGTAATTTTTCTTTTTGCAGAAATGAATCATCTTTTACTGTTGCTCATAAAAGGAAAACATTAACAAGAAAATCCTCAAATCTGACCTACTTGCCCAGTCTTGAGTTGTGTCTGTGTTTAGTTTTGCTCACCAGCATTTTACCTTCAGTTGGGTTGGGCCTAAGGCTGGGGTGCCAAATCTTAGGGTTGGGCTCAGGTTGGCTCTAACCTTGCCAGACCTGCCCAATTTGAACTCTTACTGCTACCATTCATGCCTTTTCAGTTGATTTTTTTTTGTTTATAGGTCACTATGCGTGTTTTTATTATGTTTTTGTAGTTCTTTTGCAGATCATTCATCATGCTCGACCATCCTTGGACTCCTACAACAAATGGATAAGCCTTATTTGTGGAAAGTCTAGTTTTGTGGACTCGAGGAATTCTCAAATGGTATGTATTTTTATCACCTTGCTTAACTTTGTGCTGTGCTGAATACATTTGCTTGAGGATAAAATGGTGAAAATAATAAAAGCAATGGGTGTCAGGATCTTTTTGGCATTTTATTATTAGAGGGCAGCTCCTTGGCACCTACAGTGAAGATGTTGGCCAGATGGATCCAAGGTTGGCCAACTATGTGGCAGATGACCTAGCCAGAGAAGGGGTTGGGAGGAAAGAGCTATATTGGGAGGCTCATCTTCCTGGTATATTTGAGAATTATTGTACTTCTGGGATGGATGTTTTAGGACCATGGATCTTATTCATTTGGAGCCATAGCCTTTGACATACAAAATATATCTCAATAAAATCATAACAGTCAATTACTTGATTTCTAGGAAGTGATTTCTATGCTACATCTAGTTAAAGGCAGAGTGTGGTGAGCCTATAAATAATATATATTTTATCCAGGGGGACATTTATGGGCTAGAAAGAAAGCCCATGGCCTAAACCCAATCCTAGATCCATTTCAGATGCAACCCTGTGGTCAGGTCCATATAAAAAAATATACCATGTCCTATATCCATACCCAGGTCCATAATCCATTTGACAATCCACAAATCTTTGGAGCTGGAAATCTTTTACTGAAAATTGGGAGATTTCTAGTGGCAAGAAAAAGGAAGCCCAAAAAATGGGAGACTATATGCGAACCCTTGAATGTTACTGGTTATTAAAATCAGTATGATATGATAACATTGGATGTACTTCCCCTATTCCCATCAACAAGAAACATGGGAAATTGTGTTCAATATCATGAATATGTGGATTAGATTTCCCAGAATCTAGAAACACGGGATAAATGGTCCTCTAGGGAACTGAAAAGAGTGCATGACAAATGTAAGTAATTGCCCCCTTGCATTGAGCAACATATCTATTTTCTTTTTTGATAAATGTATTCTAGGATAGCTATGAAGAGCTTGTTTTTCTTTTTTTTTTTTTTTTCACTAGCAGGTCTTGCTACATATTTGTATGTGTTTATTTGTTTTGAATAGAATAGTGAAAATTATATCTGAATTTTTCAACACTTTGTGTCTTCTTGGTGGTGTGACCATTATATTCTTTTTATTGTTGTATTAGCTTTCTTCAATTATTGCAACTCCGGTTTTAGCCTTACACTCAATCACCTATTTTTCTTTTAGAAAATTGCAAGTTCCATTGTCTATATTTTGTTCTCTAGGACCAGCATTTTCTGTACTCATTTCCAAGTTCCATCCTTTCCATCAATAATCATCATATAAGCCTTGTTCTGACTATGTGGAATTGGCTACATAAATTCTGTTTTGCCATTTTGTTCTTTTCAATGCCATATCCTAAGTTGAATTATGATCCCTTAAATCATTTCTTACTACCTCAACCCATGTCCTTTTTGGTCTACCTCTTTGCTCTTCTAGCCCCGTCAACTTGCAACACTTTACTTCTTCTTATAAGTGCTTTAGATGGCCTTCTAAAACACCCTCTAAGTCTATTTTCCCTCATTTTATCATCTATTGGAGCTACTCTTAGGTTCCTCCGAATGAGTTCATTCTTGATCTTTTTCTTTTATAGTTTTTTTCCACTCACCCATCTCAACATTCATATTTCTACCACTCTTTTTTTGGTGGAAATGTTGTTTCTTGCCCAACACCTTCCTCCATATACAACCGGTTTGTAAAGTTTTCCTTCTAGTGTAAGTGGTATTTGCCTATCACACAAGACTCCAGATGTACACCTCCATTTTTCCCATCCTGCTTTAATTCAATTGGGTGACATACTCCTGAATCTCTCCCTTGTTTTGAATTATTGAACCAAGGCAATGGACTAGGTCATATTGGATTATCTCTTGGTCTCCAATCCTAGGTGGGCCCTGATTTGCACTCTTATTATTAAATTTACATTACATATAGTTGAAAAACAGCCCACTTGGTGTATGGAACTGTTTGAGATTAGATGCAAACCAGAAAATGAACAAACAAGAGAAGAAAAGAAGAGAGAGCTAGCGGC
>NW_010729093.1:814725-826829 GCF_000365185.1 Nelumbo nucifera | reverse complement strand
TATTCTTCATGCAGGCATAGTACTCTTCTAGTGTTTTGGTTCCTTGTTGTAAATCAAAGTACTCCTGATAAAGCTGATATACTCTTGTTGTGTTATCTTGTCYAGAATATAGCTTCTTAGCATGCTCCCATATATCCTTAGCCGTATCAAGGAATATGAAGTTGGCACTAATTTTGGGCTCCATACTATTCTACAGCCAAGTCATGATTTGAGCATCTTCTTGTTCCCAATCATCAAATCCTGGAGAGTCAACCAGTGGCTTCTCATCTCTTACATGCTTTACTTTCTTCTTTGCCTTGAGAAAAACTTCCATTCAGCTTAATTGAGGTCATTGTACCCATCTCCTATTGCTGCCATTGTACTCTTTCACAGTTGCCTCTAACCTTACTTCTCAGCTACAAGCTGATTGATGTTGTTCACAGTTTGATACTTCAGCACCTACTGTAGCAGCCCCTAAACACAACAGTGGGAGCACACACTTGTTCTTATTCACACTACTGCTGACTTCACACACCTACGACCCACATAAGCATCAAATTACCACTCACTAATCACAAATAGGCCTTTTTACAACCACTCAATAAAAATAATGTGCATCACAAGCACCATAACACAGTCAAAACTGCTACACCCAGTTCAGACACAACCACAAAGAGCTCGGCAAGGTCACTGCATTCCACCTTACACCACTCGGCGACTCACAGCAGCCCTACATTCAACAACTCACAGCAGTTCTACACCATTCGGCTACTGCACACACAACCCTTTCTAGGGCAAAAATGAACCTAGTTCTCTAGGTTCTAATCAATACTAATAGCTTCTTGTAGGGTTTCTACCCAGAAATATAAGTAACACTAGAAGAAGAGAGAACCGACCTTCCTTTGAGAATATCAACCAACCATTCACTGCTGAAGTCACTTTCCTTGCTGAAGTAGGTTATGCGCAGCAGAGAGAGACGAGCTATGATGTTTCTGACCTAGGGCGAACCAGTTCTCTCCATTGACTGACCAGAAACGAAGGAGAAGAGTCACGAACACTGCTGAGGCGCTTTACCAACTGAAGTAGGTCAGGAGCATGGCTCTGATACCATGTTTTGACTGGTGCTACAATAGTCCGAACTAGAAAGAGAAGAAGAAGAAGAAGAAGAGAAGAAGAAGAAGAAGGGTCTGTCGAAATCTGATGGNACAAAAGTACTTTTATGAAAGCACTCTTATAAAAGTACTTTTACGAAAGCACTTTAATAAAAGCACTTTTACAAAAGTACTTTTATGAAAGCACTTCTATAAAAGTACTTTTACATGAAAGCACTTTTATGAAAACACTTTTACAAAAGAACTTGTGGAAGTACTTTTATAAAAGCACTACTATGAAAGCACTTTTATGAAAGTACTTTATAAAAGCACTTTTATGGAAGTACTTTTATAAAAGCACTTCTACGAAATATTTCAACCCATTGTTGACTCGGTCAGTTTAACGGATCAAATTGTCACCCGACCATGATTCCGGGTCCGATGTAGTCAAGACCCGCTAGATGGTAAAAAACCATTGACTTGGTCAAGAATTGTTCAACCTAGCCGGTTCGACCGTTGACCCGTTCGACCTAGTGACCAAGTCGCGGATTGTACACTCAATGCATGCAAACTTTCGAAAGTCTTAACTTTGCTCTCCGATGTCCGATAGGGGTGATTTTTTTTTGGTAACTTTTCGAGATCTATGCATCCCAAGGGGCAATAGGCGCCTTGCCCTTGTATTTTCGCGAAAAAATCCATTTTTTGGCTCCAAATTGCAATTTTTAATATTTTTTATAAAAAAATAAAAAACTGAATTAAAAAGCACAAATTAAATATAAAAGGTTCAACCATTGACCCATTCGACCTAGTGATCGAGTCATGGGTTGTACACTCAATGCATGCTGTTTCGACTGGTGCTACAGTAGTCCGAACCAGAAAGAGAAGAAGAAGAAGAGAAGAAGAAGAAGAAGGGTCTGTCGAAATCTGATGGGTTTCCCATACAGTCGACCCCCTTAATCTATATTAGACTCTAATAATCTTTACAAAGACAAAAAAGCCCTTACTTAAGTGTGGGGCAGAGTAACTCTAATAACATTGCTACATAAGCGAGCTACTTAACAAACATAAGAAGACTAAACTACCCCTATTCGGCACACTTTAATAGATGCAAATTTTCGGAGGCCTTAAATTTGCACTCTGATGTCCGATAGGGGTGATTTCTTTTTTCATTTTGGGTAACTTTTCGAGATCTATGCATCTCAAGGGGCCATAGGCGCCTTGCCCTGCTATTTTCACGAAAAAATCCATTTTTTGGCCTCAAATTGCAATTTTTAATCTTTTTTATAAATAGAAAAATAAAAACTGAATTAAAAAACACAAATTAAATATAAAATAATACATATAACATATATAAAACATATCTATGCATTATTTATTGCTAATATATATGTATATATATTATATATATAAAACATGGTCTGAACCGTTCGACCCGGCCAATCGAACCAGCGACCTGCGACCAAAAGGCAAAAACGGTTCAGCCTCTAGGTCAGTTTTTAAAACATTGCTTCTACGAAAGTACTTTTATAAAAGCACTTCTACTAAAGTACTTTTACATTGCCAAAATGGTATACTTTTATAGTTTTCAGATTTTCTTCATTTTAATATATTTTTGCAATTTTTTAAACATGATACCCACAATTAGCACAATGTGAAGGGGGGGGGGGATAATCCTTCCTCATGCAAACTGAATACTCCAAAACAGAAAATAAGACATAGCTTTCCACAAGATTTGTCCTCTAGAATCTAGATCCAATACTGTTGTTGGACTTTTAAGAAATAACAACCTCCAATGAAATAGATTTGACTATGCTATCCCGAAAACCAAAGCAGAAAAACTTCCAAACAGATGAAGCATTACTGATTATGCTATAGTGAGGAACCAGGTGGAGCATTCAAACCTAAAAAGGGGAATGGACAATCTATTTCCTCCAACAATGCAGGTGTTTGCTTGGCTGCTGTCTCTTGATGGTATTCTAATGGTTGACTGCTTGAAAATGGGGTGTTCTGAATAACATTATTGTGTTTCGTGTGTCAGAAATATGAGGAAGATGTAAGGAATTTGTTTATTCATTGTAGAGTTGTTAAGTTTGTTTCATTTTTCTTCTTTGCTCTTGTCTTGGAAGAGTCATTGAGCTCTTCTCATCCTAATCTTTTCTCTTTGACCCTCTTTTTCTGGAAATAAGAAGACTAAATTTCTTTAGAGCACAATTCCTTTTGTTGTTTGTTGAGGAATTGGACAAAAAGAAATGGAAGAACCTTTGAATGTAAAAGAAGTGATAACAGAATAATATGTGTGGATATTAGTTAAATGATCATGGAGCGGTTGATGAGACTTCCAGAGTTTGAAGATTTTACCAAATCTGAATTTGGTTTTTAACTTCTTCTCTGTCTTTGACCTTGATATTGATGTTTATAATATTTAGTTGATTTACACTTGTTGTCTAGATGTTCTTGTTTGTTTTTGGTTTGTGGAAGTGGTTTATCAATTGCCATCTTGTATTGCTTTTTTAATATTCTTCTTATTGATTGTAAAAAATGACTTCTAAAACAAATAACAGCTATCTCTGCACATAATTCTCAACTTCTGTCATGTCTTGAATCAATATTTTACATTGTTTTTGGCTACTCCGCAGGTTGTTGAAGCTAGTCAAGATTCCATACCACTTTTACTGCTCACAGCTGATCGGCCTCCAGAACTGCAAAATGCTGGGGCAAACCAGGCAATCAACCAGGTTTGTTACTAGACTGTCTTATTTGCTAGTATCTCCAAACTTCTTCACTTCTATAAATTAGTAGATATCTTGTTGGTAGTCTGACCTCAGATTGAGGTTATGTCATTTCAAGTTTGGAAAAAGGTTTCCTAATTGGATCCAGTGGAGAGCTTCTCTACATGACATACTCTATCTCTGCCATGTCATGTGCAAGGAAGATGTGGCTGATCCAAGTCACCCAACAGATAGCGGTACTCTGGATCTGTCATGTGTTCACTCATGGGTTCAAATCAGCTCTGTACCCCACCCTGTATTGGTATTTTCTCCAAACGATATTTATCATTTGAAAATTTCAACTTATTAATAAACATTTTCTGTAACAGAAACTATTCCGAACACATTGCAAGGAGTTCTTTTTATTTTTTTAATTTTTTTTGGTAAAAGTTGATTATATTATTATGTAGAAATGTTGTGCAGGATGGGCCTTAGTTTAGTTCAACTCTGTGTTTATTATTTTTTGTGTTAATGGCGGGCCTTTAGTTTCATGGGTCTGTTAACCTTTTTTTCTTGAAGTTTATAAGCAGCCGCCTTGTGCAAAGGTATTTATGTAATTACTTCTAATCTTTGATTTAATAAAAGTTTGGGCTGGAGAGAGAGTATGATTGACTCTTCTCCTTCTCCTTTTTCTTCTTCTTTTTCTTTCTTCTCTTTTTCTCATTCTTTTCTTTTGTTGTTTTTACTGATTAAACAAAGGAATTAGTTGTTGGATAGTTTTCTTCTTGGTATCAGAGCTAGGGTCTGATCATGGGATTTGTGGGTTATGAGTCCACCACACTTCCGCTACACCACTCTAATGTGTAGGAGCCCTACCATTTACCTTACATGGGTGGCTATCACTATTTTATTTTTTTCATTGATGATTTTGCTCAGTACACTTGGATATATTTGGTGCGTTCATGTGATGAATTCCCAAAGATTGTGAAACAATTTCATGAAATTGTTCTTACCCAATTTGATACTCGTATCAAGATACTTTGGTCAGCTAATGCAAAAGAATATTTTGAGAACAGTCTTTTTTCTTATCTTGATGATTTTGGGGTTATTCACCAAAGCTCTTGTGTACGTACTCCATAACAAAAAAAGAGTTGCTGAATGGAAAAAAAAACATCATATTGTGTAAGTAGCTAGAAGCCTTTTGTTTGCCTTACATGTTCCTATCGAATTCTAGGGGGGATGCTGTTATTGGAACAAATTATCTTATCAACCGTATGCCATTCAGAGTCTTGGGTTTCAAGTCTCCCTTTAGCTTGTTGTTTCCAAACAAGATATTTTTTTTTTCTCTTCCTCTTCATATCTTTGGTTGCATTTGTTATGCCCATTTCCCAGGTTCCCAAAGACACAAGTTTGAACCAAAGGCCTAGTTGCAAAGGTTTAGGAATGAGCGTGTTGTTGCCACTTCTATAGTTGAACCTCCCACACTTCCAATTTCCGGAGAGATGGTAGGTGTTGAGACCTTACCTTTGTGGCCCCCTTTCACTGACCTTGATATATTCATTGCCATAAGAAATGATAAGAGAAAGTGCATTGCACATTGCATCTCGAAGCACCTCTCTTATGGATTGTTCTCCCTATCATATTATTCCTTTTTAGCATCTGTTTTTCTCAACCATACCTAAGCCTATATCAAAAGCATTATCAAAACTAGAATGGAGGGATTCTATGAAAACTAAGATAAGGGGCATTGCATAAGAATGATACTTGGGATGTGGTTGAGTTATTTGAGGGGAAGGAGCTTGTTGGGTGCAAAATGGTCTACACCATAAAATATGACATAGTTGGCTCTATTGAAAGGTTTAAGTTTTGATTAGTTGCTAAGGGGTATACACACCCGTATGGGATAGACTACTTGGAGACATTGCCCCTATTGCTAAGATGACTTTTGTGAGAGTCTTGTTATCTTTGGTAGCTAATTCTGATTGGCTGCTCTATTAGTTTGGTGTAAAGAATACTGTTTTCTTTCTTGGAGAGAGAGAGAAGAGAGAGGAGAGAAGAGACGAGAAGAGAAGGAAAGAGGAAGAGATCTGATTGAGAGTAAAAAGGTGTTGCTGGCGGCGCCCAACTTCTTATTTATATTAACTTAACATAAAAGGATAGAAGATTACATTTATACCCTTGGCGGCACACCCTAATAATGACTAATTAAAAAAGAAAGAAAAGAACAAGCTGACAAAACACTAACAACAAATAAAAAAACAAATTAATAACTTTAACAACACTCCCCCTCAAGTTGGGCTGAATATGTCCATCATGCCCAACTTGTCACATAACTCATTGTGCCGCGAGTATGGAAGCCCTTTTGTGAGGACATCAGCAAGTTGCTCCTTGGAGTTGACATAAGGAGTGCAAATTTCCCCTTTCTTCAATTTTTTCCTTATGAAGTGTTTGTCCACTTCAATGTGCTTGGTCCTCTTGTGTAGGACAGGATTGCTGGCAATGTTTATGGCTGCCTTGTTGTCACAGTAAAGGGACATAGGATTATGAACAATAACTCCAAGCTCCCCTAGAAGGTTTTTTATCCAAAGTACTTCAGCCACCCCATGTGCCATAGCCTTATACTCCGCTTCAGCACTTGAACTTGCTACTACACTTTGTTTCTTGCTTTTCCATGTCACTAAGGTTTCCTTCCATAAATGTGCAGTACCCACTTGTGGACTTTCTATCATCCACAACACCTGCCCAATCAGCATCTGTATAGACTTCCACCTTTAGATGATTATGTTTACTGAATAGTAGACCTGTTCCTGGATACTTTTTTAAGTACCTAAGAACCCTCTCTGCTGCCTCCATGTGTGGTTTCTTAGGAGAATGCATGAATTGGCTCAGGACCCCAATTGAATAAGCAATGTCTGGACGTGTCATGGACAAATAAATCAACTTTACCACTAACCTTTGGAACTGTTTCACATCTTCCAGAGGTTCACCATCACAATCTCCCAATTAATGATCAACATCCATGGGAGTATTTGCTGGCCTTGCACCTAACTTGCCTATGTCTTGTAACAGATCAAGAGTGTACTTCCTCTTAGAAATGAAGATGCCCTTTTTTGAGCGGGCAACTTTAATTCCAATAAAGTACTTTTGTGGACCCAGATTTTTCACTTCAAATTGAGATGCAAGGAATTGTTTCTACTTTTGTATTTCTGAGCTCCAATTTCCTGTAATGATGATATCATCCACATACACTATCAACACAACAATCTGTTCCTGACATCTCTTCACAAAGAGAGTGTGATTAGACTGACATTGCTTGAATCCTACTTGCTGGACTGCCATATGAAACTTATCAAACCAAGCCCTGGGAGATTGTTTTAAACCATAAAGAGACTTTCTCAGCTTGCACACCTTATTTTCACTTCCTTTGGCACAAAATCCAGGGGGTTGAACCATGTACACCTCCTCCTCTAGGTCATCATTTAAAAAGGCATTCTTTATGTCCAGTTAATGCAATTCCCAATTAAGGTTGGCAGCCAATGATAGAAGAACTCGAATTGAGTTCATCTTAGCTACTAGAGCAAACGTCTCATCGTAGTCAACCCCGTAGACTTGAGTGTACCCTTTTGCTACTAATCTTGCTTTGTACTTATCAACTGGCTCGTCCGCTTTGTGTTTAACTGTAAGAACCTTTTACACCCCATTGGGTCTTTCCCCCTTGGAAGATCCACCAACTCCCAAGTTTGATTTTTATGGAGGGCATTAATCTCCTCCTTCATAGAATTTATCCATTCAGGGTATTTTAAGGCCTCTAGAACATTTCTGGGTATAGGGATGCAATCAACTATAGATAGGAAGGCTCAATAAGAGGGGGAAATGTGATCATAGGAGACATATTGGGTAATGGGGTGTTTGGTAGTGCATGACCTGACTCCCTTTCTTTGAGCAATAGGAATGTCAAGGTCATCCAAAGTAGGAGCAGGGGTAGTAGTAGGTGCAACAAGGCCTAGCTCTTGCAAACAGTCACAATCAGAATACTAAACACGAACAAAACTTTACTTCTGAAATGAGGAAAGCACTGCTGAAATCAGTCCAGCAACAGTCTGGCCATTAAAACAGTCCAGTAATAGTTCGACCATTAATAAAAAGCCATACCAACCAACAACAACACATACCTGTGACAAAAAGGGGACCACACACCCTTTCCAGCACCTGTACGAAGGTGCAAGCACAGAAAAGTGACCTTCACAGCATCGACCAAAGAAAAAGGGGACCACACGCCCCTGTCCAGCACTTGTACGAAGGTGCAAACCCAGAAAAAGAGGTCTTCACAGCATCAACCATAGAAAAGAAAGGCCATCACAGCATTGGCCCTCTCCTACTAGGGTTACCTTGGTGCTACAACCAAGGAAGAACCCAAAAGAAGCAGTAACAAGTGTCTGACCAGTTTGATTAAGGTTTCTTGTCTTCAACGTCCAAGGGATCAAGAGAAAACCGGGAAGGGATTTGATTCAGATGAGAGAAAGGATCCCTATAGCCCAGAATTGCGCTCTGATACCATGTTTTCTTTCTTGGAGAGAGAGAGAAGAGAAAGGAGAGAAGAGAACAGAGAAGAGAAGTGAAGGAAAGAGGAAGAGTTCTGATTGAGAGTCAAAAAGTGTTGCTGGTGGCGCCCAGCTTCTTATTTATATTAACTTAACATAAAAAAGATAGAAGATTACATTTATACCCCTGGCGGCACACCCTAATAATAACTAATTAAAAAAGAAAGAAAAGAACAAGCTGACAGCATCCTAGGCTGACAGCACACAACAAATAAAAAAACAAATGAATAACCCTAACAACAAATACCTTTTTGAATGAGGAGTTGCACGAAGAAATGTATATGTCTCTTCCTCTTAGGATGTATGGGAACGAAATGCAGGGTAAGGTATGTAAACTGAAGAAGTCACTCTATGGCCTTAAGCAATCATCGAGGGCTTGGTCTGAGAGGTTTATGGATGCCCTTGTTCACTTTGGATATGTATAGACACAGTCAAATCATACCCTCTTTGTGAAGAGGAGAGGTGCACAGGTTATTCTCTTAATTGTCTATGCGGATGACATTGTAGTTACTGGTGATGATGTGCAAGAGATTGATAGCCTCAAGCACTTAATGCTGAATTTGAAATTAAAGATTTGGGAGAATTGAGATCTTTCTTGGGAATTGAAGTTGTTAGGTCCAAAGATGGCATCTTCATCTCCCAACATAAGTATGTGCTTGACTTGCTCACTGAAATAGGCAAACTTGGGGTAAAACTTGCTACCACATCTAATGGTTTGAATCGTTAGCTCTCACTTCTAATGGAGAGTTACTTGAGGATAGGGGAGTGTTTCAGAGGTTGCTTGGGAAGTTGTACTTATGCATGACTCACCCTAACATTTCTTATATTGTTAGTGCCCTTATCCAGTTTATGCATGGCCTTAGAGATGCACATAGAGTTTTATGTTACTCGAAGGGTACACTAGGAAAAGGTGTCCTTTTTGCAAAGAATGGTCACAAGAAACTGGAAGCATATATAGATGCAGACTGGGCAGGATGTATTGATTATAGGAGCTCTACATCTGGGTGTTGTATTATGGTTGTTGGAAATCTGGTTTCTTGGAGGAGCAAGAAACAGTCGGTGGTGGCTAGGTCTTCACACACATTTACAGCCCTATCTAGTGCTGTCAACAGGTTGGGACAGGGTGTCCCAGTCCTGAACCGATTACTAATTGAGACAAAATCTTAAATCCAGAATTGCCCTGATTAATAATTGGGTAGTCGGGCCTGACCTTATAGACCCGATTATATTGACAGCTATAATTATTTATATAAATAATAACTTGAAACTTTATTTTTGATGCTTTAATCTTAATAAAAATGACAATAAAATAGTAAATGAGTTATATGTTAATAAATCAAGCGTTTTTAACTAAAATGATCTTATAGATTATCTATCAAATTTACCATTTTAGACATAAAATTCTAATAAAAATTACAACAAAGCTAGGGAACCTTTATATATCATTAAGAAAATAATTTGTTCAGGTCTGAATCAGTTTGGAACAAGAAAACCACAACTGACCCAATTATTAATTGGGACAAAATCATAGAACCAGAACCAATATAATTGATTTAGTTCAGTTTGGTTGGTTGGGTAGAACCAAGGTTCAAAGTATCGATATTGGCCGATACGCCAGTAGGGCATATCGGCCTGTATTGGTCCTTTTTATTTAACTTATTTTTTTTTCGATTTTGGTTCAGAGGGAGAGGGGCTGGTTTAAGTCCCAGATACCCTCTGAACCAGGCCCTGACCCGATACAACCCCTGTAGGGGCCTATCGGGAAGGGCCCGATACAATACGCAACGATTTTTTGAACCTTGGGTAGAACTGGCCCATTGACAGGCCTGGCCCTATCATCATTGTCAGCACTATTGTTTTTGTGGTTGGAGTTTTTATTTTTTTTGTTTATGTTAACTTTTATTTTTCCACTAACTTGTATATTTTAAAATTTTAACCCTCTCTTAATTCAGTTTCTTGTTACCGATAAAAGAAATCTTCTTTGCACAGTTGTGTATATATGATGCGTACTCAATTATTTACATATCTTCATGTCTTCATAATTCAGGTCAATCATTTTGGCTCATTTGTTAGGTTTTTCTTCAGTCTCCCCCCACCTACTGATCATATTCCTGCAAGGATGGTACTTACAACAATTGACTCTGCTGTTCATTGGGCAACCCAAACACCACAGGGTCCTGTACATATTAATTGTCCCTTTAGGGAGCCCTTGGAAGATAGTCCAAGAGATTGGGCACAAAGCTGTTTGAAAGGACTAGATCCATGGATGTCAAGAATAGAACCATTTACTCAGTACATCACTATGAAACGCAATCATGCATGCAACATTAGTGCTGATCTTGCAGAGGTTCTAGAAGTAATTAAATGTGCTAACAAGGGGCTTTTGATAATTGGCGCTATCAACACAGAAGATGAGATGTGGGCTGCTCTTCTCTTGGCCAAACACCTTTTCTGGCCAGTTGTACCCGACATTTTGTCTGGTCTTCGTCTGAGAGAACTTTTGACTTCGTTTCCTGAAATTGAAAAGAATTTTCTATACATGGATTATCTGGATCATGCTCTTCTCTCAGATCCTACCATGGCTTGGCTGCAACCAGATGTAATCATTCAGGTAAAATCTTCATGATCTCTTTTGTTTTGCCTTTTTTTTTAACAATATTTTTTATACTTAATTGGTAATTCTAATTCCAATGGTTTTCCTGAACAACAATGAATTATTTTACAAATCGTTGGTTATTAGTGTGGTCAAAGTCATGGTGACTTTTTAAGCAGAATTCTTAAAATAAAACTGGAAGTCTTATCTGGAAACTGAAATATATATTGAAGCAATATATGAAAGATAAAGACAAAGTCTAAAAAGCTTAAGAAAAAACAAGAGGCAAAGGAGGACATAAACGGGGAATTTAAGAGCAACGAAAAAGCTTGCAAACTCCTTCTTGAATCAATAAAAGATACCTGCAAGGTCAAAGGAACTTTTCTCAGTCCTTCCCCTTATAGGAACAAGCAAGCAGAGGCTTTCCCCCTAAATTCTGTCGGTACCTTGATGATCAGAAGTAGAAAACCCATTAAAATCCAGTAAAGCTGCAATCTTAATACCTATAAGAGACTTACCTTCCTCCCTATTCCTGATATATATATATAATAGAAAGAGGAAAGAGGGGAGGTGAGGGGTTCTCTCAACTCAAAACTCACTTGTGCCTCCTCCTCTTCTCCTTTGTCACATGTGTATATTTATTTTTAAAGGAAATCATTAAAAAAACATAACAAGTCATCAAAATTATAACTCTCATGGGTCTTTATTGTCTCTCATAATATTCATGTATACTCTTTAATGAAACCATTCTTAAACCTCTCTCTCTCTCTCTCTCACTATCCCTATAATAGTCAATGTTTGTAACATCTCCCCTCCCCATTAAATCCCTTTCTTCCTCTTACTCCCTTTTGGTTCTTTGTAATAAAGTTGGGGATGCAAATTAGATGTAGGGGGTTAGGTTGAGGGCTAACCTAAATATCAACCTGGCTTGGACCGAAACTAATGTTAAAACCCAAATGTACCCACTCAATACATGGGGTGAGCCAATTTTCTTCTTAAAAATCTTAAGAAACCATTGCTCCTTTCCATGAGTTATAGTAATAGAGGTTTTTTCTCTTTTTTTTAATAATTTAATGCAGATTTGTTTCATGGATTGCTTTGGCTCAATAATAATATGTAGTATAAAGCACTT
>NW_010729093.1:766692-809330 GCF_000365185.1 Nelumbo nucifera | reverse complement strand
TGAGTCGGGGGAGAGTGGACTACATATGTAACAAGCTGGGATTATATGATATATACTCACCAGCTTGAGGGGGAGTGTTAGTGGTGTTAGTGAAGGGGTAWTTYRRTCTTTGYACTTGTTGAGAATGTTGATGTGTACTGTTATGTTAGTTCGCGTGTCTCTTACTTAAAGAAGGGCACTTAAGTCTTTTCCAATGAGTTAATAATATAATAACAGGTCTAGCCGAATCTAGGGATAACTTTTTCTCTAATTCGAACCAGCCTTTCTCTCTTTCCTCTCTTTTCTCTCTTTTTCTTTCCTCTCCTACTTCTTGCTGTTTACTTTACAGTCAACGAACAAGACAGAATTGTAGGGCAGGTCAAACTTCAATAGATATGAATCTCTTGACCGAATCTTATACAACACTTGTGAAATTCTATTACTAGTGGAGAGAAATTACCATCTGAAAATTCGTAATAAATGTACCAGAATGTTGCCAATGCAAAATGTGCCTCTATTGTATTTGCAAAATAACTATGCTTTCTAAAAGTAAATTAGGCTGAAAAATAAATGATGCTATCCATGCTGAAGATACTATATGATGTTTATGTTTCATGTGTGACATATCTCTTTCCAAAACTATTTCCGTTTACTTGTTTTGAAAAGGTAAAATAATAATTTCTATTACTATTAAGTAAGACGCGGAATATTTAAAACTTGCCCTGTGTACAAAGAGTTTCTTTACAAAACATAAGCAAGTGGTTTCTGGGTTAACAGTTTTATGTACTCATAAGGTAATCAAAGCTAAAAACTTTTTTTTTCTTTTTTTACTTTGTTTCATGCTTTTTCTCAATTTAGTTAATCCAATTTAATAATTTGTTTTTTATTGTTAAATATTTTTCATGTCTGCAATCTCAACAGATAGGTAGCAGGATAACAAGCAAACGCATTGCTCAAATGCTGGAGATCTGCTCTTCATGTTCATATATTATGGTTGATAAGCATCCTTATCGTCACGATCCTTCTCATATTGTTACTCATCGAATTCAAAGTACCATAACTGAATTTGCAGATTCTTTAATTGGAGTTCATTTGCCTAGAAAGACTAGCAAATGGAGCATGTTCTTGCAAGCATTAAATAAGATGGTATAATTTATTCTATGGCAGATAGTAATGGTTGTTTTCTTTATAAGTTGTATTTGAAATCTTTTTTGCTTTCTGTTTTCCCTGTCATGATTCTCTCTAGGTTCTATGGGTTTTGAATATTCCCTTCTTGATAAAATGTTGTATTACATTCCTTTATGGTGTAGAGATATAGCAAATGAGAAGTTTAACTACTTATTTTTATCTCTGTATACTTGGGGAGTACAGTTGTACAACAGGGAGATAAGAGTGTGGAAGAATACTATGCTGCCTTGGAAGAGCCTACCAAATGAACTAAATGTTTATTATCCCCTTTCTACAGATCTAAAGGTTCAACAAGAACAAAGGGAAGGATTGGTTATTGCTAGATTTCTATCAGGGCTGAACTTGAGCTTTGAATTTGAGCTAGTAAGAGCTCAAATTTTGTGGAGTAGTGACCTTCCTTCACTTTCTGAGGTATTCTCTCGCATCAAGAGAGTATCCACCACACATAGTGAGCATACTACCATTCTAGAGAGCACAGCACTGGCTGTTACCAGAGGTGGTGCTGGTGGTTGAGGTGTTCGTGGAAAAGGTGTGACTAGAGAAACTGGTCATGGTTTGGGCAGAGAAGGAAGAGGTGGTGGCAAACACAGTAGTGGGCGTGGTCAAGTTCGAGAGTGTTCTCATTGTGGTTGTGAAGGCCATATTGTTAACTTTGTTATGGCTTGCATGTCCCTCCCTCCTCTTGGGTCAATCATGCCTTGGTAGGAGATGACACTTGCAACAATGTTCCCACTGATGAATCACCTACTACAGTTGTTAGTAAGGATAACAAGTTGGTTTCCATCACCCATGAGGAGTATGAGAGACTTCGCCAATACTCCTCTTCTAGGACTACTACTACTCTTGCCCATTCAGGTACTGCCTGTCTTGCTTCTAATTCACAAATTACACCCCAGGTAATTGATTATGGAGCTTTAAATTATATGATTGAAACTTTAGACTTGTTTATGTCTTGTCCCCTCTTTCCACTTCTCAAACTATAAAAGCTAATGGAACTTCCTCTTCTATTACAAGTACTAGTAATGTGTCTCTTCGTTTTGAGTTCCATTTAAATAGTGTTTTATGTACCTAAATTTCCATTCAGTCTTTTATTTATAAGTTGACCCAATCTCTTAATTGTTCTGTAACCTTCTATCCCTCTTATTGTGTTTTCCAAGATCTCACAACGGGGAAGATGATTGGTGAAGGTCATGAAGTTGGAGGACTATACTACCTGTATGACAATGGTCCACGAAGGGCTCTTCACTCATCTCTCACTCCTCATTAGTGGCATTGTTGTTTAGTTCACCCATCTCTTTGTACTTTTAAGTTGTTGGTCCCTAGTCTAGAGTCAGTTACTCAGTTAGATTGCGAGTCATGTCAGCTTAGTAAACATTACAGAGTTCATTTTATTCCCAGAGAAGATAAAAGAGTCATGAGTCCTTTTGCTCTTATTCATTCAGATGTTTGGGGTCCCAGTCGTGTGTCATCATTAGACCTGTTCATGGGCCAGGTAGCCCAACGGGCCAGCCTGGCTCAGCCCGATCTAAGTCGGGTTTGGACAAGATATCAGGCCCGTGGGCTTGGGTTCAGGCCTAAAACATCGGGCCCGACCTTTTTTGGGCCAAGCTCGGGCTTTCTCAAAAAAGCCCGGTTCAAGTCCGACTTGATAATGTATTTATATAATAAAAATATATTCTATATAATAAATACATATATATATATATATATCATATTTTTTTCTTCATAGTTCTTATCTTTTTTCAAGTAATAGTGAGATCTTTCATTATTTTTTCTATGTTTTGAGGTCTTTTAATATAAATAAAACAGTTTTTTATTGAATAAAAAAGAAAATATTTTTCCAATTTTCTAGCCGGTCTCAAGATCGGGCCCGGGCTTTGGGCTTTATGTAAAGTTCGGGCTTGGGCTCGGGCCTAGGTATATTCTGTTAATACAGAGACAAAGCCCGGCCTGACCCATGAACAGGTCTAGTCATCATACAATGGTTTTAAATATTTTGTAATGTTTATTGATGATTATTCAAGTATGACATGGATTTATTTAATGAAAGATCGTTTAGAGTTGTTTCGGTTTTTCTCTCTTTCCATGTTGAAATAAGAACCCAATTTGGTGTATGTATTAATACTTTTCATTTTGATAGTGCAAATGAGAATTTTCATGGCAGCTTTTAGTCTTACTTTGACACTCCTAGGATTATACATCAATTTTCTTGTACTTATACACCTCAAAAAAATGGTGTAGCAAAACAAAAGAACCATCATGTTATAAGAACTTGTGCTTTATTGATCTAGATGTTTGTTCTTAAGATCTATTGGAGTGATGCCGTTCTCACCTCTTGTTTCCTTATAAACCGCATGCCCTCTTTTATTATTTATGGTTAGACTTCCTTCTCTATCTTGTTCCCATCTAGTTCACCATTCTCTCGTGTTTTTTGTTGCATTTGTTTGGTTCATAAGTTTGGTCTTGGCCGTGACAAACTTGATTTTTGAGCTATTAGGTGTGTTTTTCTTGGCTATTCTCATACTCAAAAAGTGTATAAATGCTATGATCCTATCCTTCGTAAGGTTTTTATTGTTTCAGATGTTACCTTTTTTTGAGAGTTTACCCTAATTTTCTGGATGGGAACCCTTGCTTATTCCTCTTCCTTTTGATTTGCATGATGTTTTTGTTCCACTTCCAACCATCGAGGAGCCTCTTTGACCATCGATTCATTAAGTGTATTCTAGACGAGATCGAGAGCCTGTACTAGTTTTTGTACTAGCTCCAACTTTGGCTTTCTATCCCCTGTTGATGTCTTCACCATTTCCAAATCCCCCTTAATCAGACCTTGATCTTCCCATTGCTCTTCGTAAGGGTAAGTGTACTTGCATTGATTATCCTATTTCGTGTTATGTTTGCTTGGTTCATTTATCCATAGAGGTGTAAATCTGGTGGGCCAGGCCAGGTCGTGCTTGCTACCTCTGGGATACTTTAGAGTTTTGGCCCAACATGGGCCCAGTGGTCCTGGGCCGGGTTGGCCCATGGGTCAGGCCCGACGAAGCCATGAAAGGTATATATTTTAAAAAAAAAAAAATTTGAAAGATTAATGAAAAATTTAAAATGAATTAACAAATTAGACAAAAATTGAAAAAAATCTTAAAATTTGATTTTATATGAAATTTGTTGTATATAATTGTTTATATATGAAATAATAAAATCAAATAAAAAAATTACAATTTGAATAAAATAATACAATAAAATTGAAAATAAAAAATTATATATATTAATATATTTTATATTATTATATAATTATTATTACATATACATATAAATATATATAATTATAATATATTATATAATATTTATTTCATATATAAACTTGCGTGTTGTCATGCTAGGCATGACCCAAATCGTGTCGGGCTGTGGGCGGCACGACCCGATTTACAACTCTATATATCCCCTGTTCATAAAAAAATTGTCTCTCCTGTCTTCTGTTTCCATTCCCCATTCTGTCTAAGAAGCTCTTGTCTCCCTTGATTGGAAGCAAGTGATAGATGAAGAATTTCATGCTCTTTAGTCCAACCATACTTGGGACCTTACATCCTTGCCCCATGGGAAACAAATGATTGGTTGTCAATGGGTATATACCGTCAAGCATTGACAGGATGGTAGTATTGAGATGTTTAAAGCCTGACTGGTGGCCAAAGGCTATACATAGACATATGGTGTTGACTACTCAGAGACTTTCTCCCTTGTTGCCAAAATGGGCGTAGTCTAGGTGCTTATCTCCTTAGCTGCTCATTTTGACTAACCTCTTTTTCAACTTGATGTCAAGATTGCCTTCCTCAATGGTGATCTCCAAGAGGAGGTGTACTTGGAGCAACCTCCTGGGTATGTTGCTTATGGGGAGGTAGGAAGGGTGTGTAAATTGCCGAAGGCTATCTATGGGATAAAGCAATATCCACATGCTTGGTGTGGCTACTTTAGTAGTGTGGTGCAGGGTTTTGGTCTGAAACAATGTAGTGTTGATCATTTTGTTTTTAGCAAAATACCTCATCTGGGAAGATTGTTTTGGTTGTGTATGTTTATGATATTATTCTTACAGGTAGTGATGCATAGCGAATTATTGAACTAAAGATTTTTTTTTTTTGCAACAACATTTTCAAATCAAGGATCTAGGTTCCTTGAAGTACTTATTGGGTATTAAAGTTGTTTGTTCAAAGTGGAGAATCTCTCTGTCACAAAGGAAGTATGTTTTAGATTTGTTGGATGAGACTTGGTTATTAGGTGCCAAACCAATTGAGACACCCATGGATCCCAATGTGAAGATGACTAATAGTCAGCGGGAGTTATTAAGTGACCCTAGAAGGTATAGGAGGCTAGTTGGCAAGCTTATTTACCTCACTATTACCCATCCTGATATCTCTTCCAATGTAGGTGTGCAAGCCACTTTATGCAGAATCCGACAACTACTTGCTGGGCAGGTGTTGTTAGAGTGTTAAGGTACCTAAAGGTTGCTTTGGGTCGTGGTCTATTGTATAAGAAAGGGGGAGATTTGTACCTTCCTATATGGGTATTCAAATGTAGATTGGGCAGGACCTTTAATGGACAAGATTAAGGAAGTCTACCTGGTTAATGTACCTTCCTATATGGGAATCTAGTCACATGGAAAAGCAAGAAACAAAGTATAGTTGCCAGAAGTAGTGCAGAAGTTGACAACATCTCCACTAATTTGGTTAAAGCATCTCCTCCAGGGGATTGACATTCTTGTTAGCAAGCCACTCAAACTGCCACTCACATTACTTCCAACCCAGTTTTCCATGAAAAGACTAAACACATTGAAGTTGATTGTCAATTTATCATTTTGAAAGAGAAAAGGTGACTAGTGGAAATATTGTCACACCGTATTTGAGATAAGAAGATCAACTAGCTGACTTGTTCACCAAGAGTTTAAGCAGTACCAGGATGAGTTATATTTGTAACAAGTTGGAGATTTATGATATATATGCTCCAGCTTGAGGGGGAGTGTTAAAGTCTAGCAGCAGGGGTATTTTTGTCTCTTCATTATTTCTAATCTATTTGGTTTATGTAACTTATGGAGGGCACTTTTGTAATTTTTATTCTTATTATTTTTGTCTCTTACTTTTCTTCTTCCTTCTCCTCTCTAACTTCAACCTTCACTAAACTAATTTCTTCACCTTTTTCTTCTTCTTTTACACCTTTTCTTTTTTCTTTTCTTTAAATTCGCATAACTTCCAAACAATCCAGCCCAACAACCCTGAACAACCAGTATATATCTCCTAAGTTACTTAGTTGGTTAAAGCTAACTTTTGACATAATGTAGTAAACTTATTCTATTAGATACTTACAAAGTTTCAGCTAAAACAGATGAGCAGAAGTGTCTTTTCTTGAAGCATCTTTTTCGTTTTTTCTTTTTTGAAGAGTTCAGATTTTGGTTAACATTCGAAGTCAAACATTTTACCCGTGAACTCAACAGATCGACTTACTAAAGACTAAAGTGTGTAGTTTCATTGGTTAAAGTTTTACCAATTTTGGTTAAAGCATGTCTAAGTTATGGTAGAGTCTTAGCTGAGGCAGAAAAGTATCTTGCTTTTTTTTTTTTTTTTTAATTTTGGTTAAAGCATGTCTAAGTTATGGTAGAATCTTAGTTGAGGTAGAAAAGTGTCTACTTTTTTATTTTTTCTTTAAAAAATCATTATAAGGGTATATTTGGGCTTGAAAAGATAGTGTCGGTCATTGGCAAGTATGTGGCAGATTGGGTTCTTATTTTTTCTTTTGATTAGTTGGGATGTACTTGAAAAGAACAAATCAATTAGTTGGGATGTACTTGAGTTGCAAAATTGTAATTCTGAGAGTTTCTTTTGATTTGTTCTTTCATGATGTTACCTTGATACCTCAATAGATTGTAACTCTCTTTTTTTTTTTCATAATTAAAATTTTCTTTTTACTTGAAAAAAAAATATTTGGACTTGATAGATTTTAGTCCTAAAAAGTGGTTTGAGACGTCCAAGGTTATTTTTCCTAGAAATTTACTAGTTTTAGTAAGAATAGTTGTCTGAAACCAAGGAGGTTCAGACCTGTTTAGTAAACAAAAGAAAAACAGAGATGAAGAGAAGAGAAGAGAAGAGAAGAGAAGAGAAAGGAAGAAGAGAGGAGGAAGAGAGAATAGAAGAGAAAGAGGGGTTCGATCTGGCTTAGTCTGCCACCCCAAGTGATATTTAAAATATGTCTACAACAATAAGTGGTACAATGACATGAATGCCCCTATCACTAGAAATAACAGAAAAAGAATTTTAACAGTATTTAACAGCACTATAAACAAAGGAAAAACATATGAACAAGTGGGGACCACAAGCTGGTCAACCATTTTCTCTACACTCCTCCTCAAGTTGGGAAAATATATTGATCATTCCCAACTTGCTTAAACCTGACTCAAGCTTGATTTTGTTGACTGCCTTGGTGAAGACATTGGCAAGCTGCGTATTAGTGGCAACATAAGGAAGGCACACTTCTTGAGAGGCAACTTTCTCTCGGATGAAATGTATGTCAACTTCAATGTGTTTGGTTCTATCATGCTATATTGGGTTGTGAGCAATGTTAATGGCTGCCTGGTTATCATAATACAACATCAAGTGTCTTTCAAACTCAATTCCCAATTCTGTAAGGAGAGACTTCAGCCATAATATTTCAGCAACACCATTAGCCATAGACCTATATTCAGCTTCAGCACTGGACCGAGCAACAACATTTTGTTTCTTGCTCCTCTATGAAACTAAATTTCCTCCAACAAAGGCACAATACCCTGAAGTAGAACTCCTATCGTCAATAAAACCTGCCCAATCTACATCAGTGTATACTTCAATCTTCATATGGCCATTATTTTTAAAAAGTATACCTCGACCTGGACACCTCTTCAAGTAGGCTAAAATCCTCTCAACAGCAAGGAGGTGTGAGGTCTTGGGAGAGTGCATGTACTAACTAACAACACTGACCGCATAAGAAATGTCAGGGCGAGTCAGACATAGGTCGAGAAGTCTTCCTACAAGCCGTTGATACATACCTTTATCTTCCAGAGGCTCACCATCCTCTGCATAAATCTTATGATTTTGCTCAATGGGAGTATTAGTAGGCTTAGCTCCCAATTTTCCTGTCTCTTCCAAGAGATCAAGAACATACTTCCTCTGGGAAGAAAAAATGCCATGCTTGGACCTTGCCACTTCAATCCCAAGGAAATACCTTAACTCACCCAGGTCCTTTACTTCAAATTCTTGATTAAGCAGTTGCTTAAGAGAGTTAATATCATCAATATCACTTCCCGTCACAACAATGTCATCTACATACACAGCTAGGAGAGTCAAAGTAGATCCTTTCTTCTTAATGAACAATATGGTCAGATTTGTCTTGAACATAGCCAAAACTTTCCAAAGCAAGTCTGAATCTATCAAACCATGCCCTTGGAGATTGTTTTAGACCATACAAAGCTTTCTTCAACTTACAAACTTTCTTACCAATCTCTGTATTATAAAAACCAAGAGTTAACTCCATATACACCTCCTACAAGTCACCATTTAGAAATGCATTCTTAACATCCATCTGAAACAGAGGCCAAGAGAAGTTAGCAACAAGAGATAGTAAAAACCCTGATGGTATTCATTTTTGCAATTGGTGCAAAGGTCTCCAAGTAATCAATACCATAAGTTTGAGTGTATCCCCTAGTCACCAGTCTAGCTTTATTTCTTTCAACTGTACCATTAGCATTATACTTCACTGTGAATATCCACCTACACCCAATAGGCTTCTTCTCTCTTGGTTGATCAACCAGTTCCCAAGTATCATTCTTTACAAGGGCATCCATCTCTACCTTCATTGCTTCCTTCCACTCAGGGACAACAAGGGCCTCTTGAACTGTTCTAAGAATGGGAATTTCAGCAATGGAGGCTAAAAAGGACTTATATGATGATGAAATGTGATCATAAGAAAGGAAATGAGAGATACAATGGGCAGAGGATGAGGTACACCGACGCTTCCCCTTACGTACTGCAATCGGGCGGTCAAGGTCATCTAAGGATGGCTGAGGCACAGTAGTGGAAGAGGGTATGCCATTAGTAGTAGGAGTGGGTAAGGAGGAGGCAATACCTGAATCTGGTGCCACAGAAGAGATAGGAACTGGCCTAGACTAATCATTACTAGAACCAACTTGCCGCCACCATCTTCTATGGAGCACCCTGAATTCTTTACACTTTTGACAACTCCCCTCATTACACTCCCCTCCACTTGTAGGAATAGGTAAAGGAACATCTTGAGCAAATACACCCTGCCCACCACTCTCCCCCTGAGGTGAAACCCTAGGGTAATAGGGGACATCTTCAAAGAAAGTGACACCCATAGATACAAATCTAGTTCTCAAGACAGGGTCATAACAACAATATCCCTTTTGATTTTGTGCATACCCTAGGAAGATACAGTTGGCAGCCTTAGGATCAAATTTTGAACGGGCTAGCCCAAGGGTTTGGACAAAACAAGTGCAACAAAAGGTTTTGGGAAGAACAGAAAACTGCTTCTTATCAGGATACAACAAGTTAAAAGGAGCTTTCATGTCCAAGACTCGTGAAGGAATCCTTTTAATGAGATAAACGACAGTAAGAATGGCATCCCCCCAGAAATGAATAGGAACATTAGTATTCAACATGATTTTTCGTCCAACTTCAAGGATGTGCCTATTTTTCCTCTCAGCTACACCATTTTGTTGAGGTGTATGAGGACAAGTGCTCCGATGAATCACTCCATGCTCAAGGAGATAAGAAGATAAGGGTTTTGCAAAATATTCTTTGGCATTATTAGATCTAAGATTTTTTTATTTTAACCCCAAAATGAGTTAGGATCATTTGATGAAAAATGTGGGTCAAAGTGGGAACCTCATTCCGAGAGCGCTTGAGGTAAACCCATGAAAACCGAGAGTGGTCATCAACAAACAATAGGAAGTATTTGTACCCACCCATAGCAAGAATATGATAGGGCCCCCAATCATCAATATGCATAATTTCAAAAAGAAAAGAACTTCTTTTATTACTTTGTGAATAATTTGATCTACAATGCTTTGCCAACTCACAACTCTCACACTTTAAACTGGACACTTGGATTGACTCAAACAAATTAGGAAAAAGACTCCTTAAAGACTCAAAAGATAGATGACCCAATTGATTTTGCCAAAGCATAATCTGACTCATAGGTTGGACACAAAAAACTTCCCATCATCTTGTAGCCAGATCCCAGGTGGATGTTCAAGCAAGTAGATCCCATTCGTCTCACGGCCAGTCCCAATCACCTTCCTTGTAGCCAGATCCTAGAAAACACAATGATCAGGGAAAAAGGTCATTGAACAGTTTTGGTGTTTAGTGATACTACTGACGGAAAGCATAGTACTTAGTTTAGGAACATGCAGAACTGAGGATAAGGAAATAGCATCAGAGACATTGATGTCTCCCTTGCTAGAAATAGGGACAAGAGAGCCATCAACAATATCTCTGCCAGGGGACAAGCAATAGGTGTGAAATAACGAAGATAAACTGGTTATATGATCAGATGCACCTGAATCTATAATCCAAAAATGGCTAGTTCTACCTGGGTAGAGGCATGATAGGTAGTGGCCCTTGTACTTGATTGAGAAAAAGTAGAACTGGGAGGAGGAGTAGAATGAGATTGTCCAGAGAAACCAACTTCACTATCTAGCCGAGAGAAAGCAGCCCTAACAATAGCCAATGCATCAAGAGAACTGGATCTAGTGTTGGGAGTGATGAAGCTCCTATGGTTACAACTGTGGATGAAACTCCTGTGGTTATAGCTGCATTAGCATTTGCCTTCTTGTTCCTAAGTCTTTCTGGAATTAACTGAGGATGAAGCTTCCAGCAAGTGTCCTTAGTATGTTTTGGCTTCTTACAGTAGTCACAAAACACATCCCTCTTTCTATCCTTCTTTACATCCCTCTCCTTATCACCTCTAGTCTTCGGTTTTATAGCTGCTAAAGCTGATTCCATAGATGGAATTTGTAGCATAACTTTCCTTCTACTTTCCTCACTATGTATTGGAGAGTAGGCTTGAGATAAAGAGACACTATCTCTAGTGAGAAGTTGTTGTCTTACAATGTCACAGTCAGAGTTTAGCCCAACCAGGAATTCAAACACTCTATTTTTCTCAACTAATTTTCTGTATGTGGCAGCATCTTTTTGGCTCTCCCACTCAATAGTCTAAAGATGATCAATCTCATACCACAATGATTTCAAGGTGGAGAAATAGACCGACACAGGTTTCTCCCCTTGTTTAAGATTATTCACCTCAATTTTCAGTTCATAGGCTCTAGCAACATTAAGGGGATGAGAATAGGTTTCTTTCATATTGTCCCAAATCTCCTTAGCTGTCTTTGCTCAAAGATAGTTTCTACTGATATGATGCTGCATGGAGTTGCATAACCAAGTCATAACCAAATAATTTTCTTGGACCCATTTAGAGAGGGAAGGGTCCTCTTGTGCTGGTTTCTTTGTGTCTCCCATCACATACCCCAGCTTTCCCCTCCCTCCAATGGCCACCACGGCTGATTGGGCCCATTCTAAATAGTTTGTTCCATCAAACTTGACTATAGTAATCTGAAATGAACTGTTGTCAATAGAGTTTAAAGCTCCTACAAGTCCTCCATTTGGTTTGTTCTCATTTCCGGCCATTTCCATGCTGAAATGGATAAAGGATAACCACTGAATGGAGAGTACATCACTGTCCAAACTCCTTTTCCAAACAGAAATTCCAAGTACTGTCCAAACAGAACCCAAAGTAAATAAAAACTTCAAAGGCCTTTTTATGAACACAAGGTGGGCAGTAGAGGAGACCTACACTGTCAAAACAATACAGCCCAGAAGAACAGTCCGTAAAGAAGCCCTAAAACAGTCCAAGAGAACAGCAGAACAACTGTACTGATTCCAGAGAGATTTCAGACACTTGACAGTCCAAAAAAAACAAAATGAAAAACAACCCAGAAATTACTGGGCGTCACTCTCAATCTCTGATTTAAGCTCTAAATCAGAAACCAACCTGTTTTCTCCGATTCTTCCTGGTCACCGGACAGCTCTCCAAGTATTTTGAACCTTGGGCACCTTCTTCTATCTCCAATGACCTCCAAGAACCAGGCAAATCAAGCTGAAACTTCCAGCCGTAGAACTACTCTCATGTAGTCAGCTGGATAATACCTACATGAGAGCCCTAACCAGGTTTAGGCCTGTTCTGATACCAAGTTGTCTGAAACCAAGGAGGTTCAGACCTGCTTAGTAAACAAAAGAAAAACAGAGATGAAAGAAGAGAAGAGAAAGGAAGAAGAGAGGAGGAAGAGAGAATAGAAGAGAAAGAGGGGTTCGGTCTGGCTTAGTCTGGAACAAGCACACTTGGAGAGCGCAGTACAACGGAGAGCTGTATGCTGCTTTCAATAGGTCTACAACAATAAGTGGTTCAATGACAGGAATGCCCCTGTCACTAGAAACAACAGAAAAAGAATTCTAACAGTATTCTAACAGCACTATAAACAAAGGAAAAACATATGAACAAGTGGGGACCACAAGCTGGTCAACCATTTTCTCTACAAGAATGAAATTACTATTTATATTAATTCTTATAATTGCTATTTGTAGTAAATTTTGACTTGTTATTTTAGTAATTTCTGAGTTCTTTATATTGGTAGGAGTTATGGTCTAAGCACAATTCCTAGTTCTAGTCCAAATTGTTTTCTTTATGTCTTTAAGCTATATAAAAGGGGGGCGTCCAATGCAAAAAAAAAAAAAAAAACAGAAAAAAATCTCCCCTTAATGACAATCTAATAGAAGAATAAAAATTTACTCACCAACAATCAATGCAAGAATATTTAAAAGCATGAAATAACTATCTATGGTACTTGGCTATTGAGAGCCCAATAAGGCAAAACTCCAAGTGGTGGTTCAAGGCTGCAACTAGCAAGGATTTTAGGACATGTTTGTAGAAGGTGATTCACAAATGGTCATTAGGTGGTTAAAAGTAGAATGTGAAGTACTTTGGCAATTGACACACCTCAAGCACCAGATAAGGGAAGTAGGGTACTTGACTAATGAAATAGAAACTGAGTTGGATCAGTTTAGTTGAGGCAAGGTTTCAATGATGATGATCCCTATGAAAAATAAAAGAACTGAGAGTAACAGTATGAACATGATTCTTATGGATTTTGTAGTCATGGAGAAGACAAATATGAATCCTGTAGAACAAAAACACAAGTGAAGGAACAAGAAATTACAAATATATAATGACATTCAAATGAAATTAAATGGTTGGTTGGTCAACATCTATACAACAGTTAAGTCAATTGATTGACTCCTTGGACACAAGTTGAGGGAAACTCATTTAAATAGTTGTAATAACTAATCTTAGAAAAATATTTTTAAAACCAACTGTACCAGTAATCTTTCCTTTGTTTTTCAGATAGAGCAGATCATTTACCATTTTATTAGTGCCAACTTTATTTACTAAATAAAACACCAACTTCTTTCTTTAATTGATTCCCTTCCAAATGCTATCTTGTGGAATTTTTAATTTATTCACATATTTGTGCAATGTTGTAATTTTCTTTTCTAAGTGATTGATTATTTTAGTTACCACCTTTTACTATAGTTTCTGAAAATTGAGCATTCAGAGATATTTATTTAGTCCTCTGTCAGATTATCAATCCATGATCTCATCATGAAGATGTGAGGCTTGGAGCAATGATTATGAATTCAATTAATTGTTTTGAAGTACCAAAGATAGGAAAACTAGGCTTACCTAAAGGTTCAGCTTTCCTTGAATTTTCTGTTTTCACAAGAATCAACTCAAGTTCCTTACTGATATAATGATATATTTGTTGGATTCTTTTATGAACTTCTAGGTTGCATGGGAGATTTCTTTTCAAATTTGTTCCGAGTATTCCTTGACTGAACCTCATGTTGCACAAGTAGTTACAGGAGCACTTTCTTCTGATGCTGCTTTATTTGTTGGGAACAGCATGGTCATACGTGACGTGGACATGTATGCTCAGGGTTGGGTAAATTCTACCTCTGATGCTGCATCAAGAATGCCAACCTGTAATTTGCTATGCCGGGGAATACAAGTGGGTGGTAACAGGGGGGCAAGTGGTATTGATGGATTGCTTAGCACAGCTATTGGATTTGCGGTAGGATGCAATAAGCGAGTAAGTACTTTAGACATTTCCACTTGTTTTAATTATAAGGGTTCTACTGGACCTCACTCATAAGAGTCAATGGCATTATATTCTGATATTTGGCAAGTGATAAGGTATTGGCATTATATTCTGATATTTGAGGTGACAGAGAAGAAGTGCTAATGAATATAGAGCCTATTGGCTAGTATTGAAGAATATTATTTAGATATACTTGTATTCTTTCCCGATAATCGAAGAGAGTGACATGATGGTCAGTAAAGAAATTTAGAGTGATACTTGTATCCTATGCATGTGATTGAGCTAGGTGGTTTTTGATATTTTATCACATTTGTGGATGGCATACAAGATACGCATGGCTTATTAAGATATAATGTCCCACATATTATTCGTGATTTCTAACACATGGTTGCTACTCAGTTTGATACTTGGGTAAATAATGGTGTATGTAGTCTGATGTTTTGGGTGTAGAGGGAGTATTCCATAAAGTGTCCCTTCTTTTGACCTTTTCTGTACACATCTTTGTACTCATGTTAATTAAATTTTTCATTAGTCATAAAAAAGTCCCACGATAAAGATGGGAGACAGTAACTCAAGGTGTTCTTCTGGGTTAATATCAAAATTGAGACAGAAGATTCTTAGGTCACTTAGACTTATCTCAGACCTGTGTAGATAAGGGTGCACAAAATACAAAAAGGCAATTGACGGGTATGCACAGATATGCCTACATACATACATAATGCCTAGACTTTTAATATCAATATAAAAATCCTTAGACTTGACCAGCCCGTGGTCATCCTATTTGGTTCACTGTGTGTGGACTTTCTCTGAACCCTAAAGCATGTAAGCTATGCTGGGCCAAGGAGAACTTAGTCCAGCTGATTGCTCACTCCTAGTCATAAGACTTAATTATCAGTATTTCATGCTCTTGTTAGTTTCGCTTAGCTAAAATACATTGTTCAGCTTTATTTCAGTGGTTCAAAGTGATATCTGAAATGATCAAATCAGAAGAAACTTATAAACTAGATCATATATGTTCAATCATTGTCACTTGCTCAACAAATACAATTTTGCATATTATTCATTTTTTCACAATACTATTTGATCATATTGAAAATTTGTAGTTTAAGGTTGTGTTTGGTTTGAAGGGTGTTATCAGACCTGTACTTAATCCAATAAACCAAGAAAAACACCTGCAGCAGTCTCTGGAAGAGAGGTAATAGAGAGGAAGAAGAAGAGAAGAAGAATACGAAGAGAATAGGGCAAACGATCTCAGTCAAATGAGACTAAACTGCCACCCCTATATGCTTATATTCATAATGAAATGAAAATTACAATATTACCCCTGTTACTATGATTTAAGAACAGAGACAAAACAGAATTAGAAAGAGAAGGAAAAAGGCTAAAATAACCCTAGGAAAAACACTGTATTTTAACACCCCCCCTCAAGTTGGAGCATATATATATCATACAACTCCCAATTTGTTACAAATGTATTTCATCCGAGCACCATTCAATCCTTTGGTGAATAGGTCAGCTAGTTGATCTTCAGACTTCACATATTGGGTAATGATTTCTCCACTAACCACCTTTTCTCTTACAAAGTGACAATCCACCTCTATGTGTTTAGTCCTCTCATGATACACTGGATTGGAGGAGATATGAATGGCCGTCTGGTTGTCACAAAATAGCTTCATGGAAGTTGTGATTGATATTCCCATTTCCTGTAACAACTGTTTTAACCACACCAACTTGCATGTAGTGTGAGCCATGGCCTTTAGGGGTGGAAAATGGGTGGGTTAGGTTGGGTTGGACAAGGGGTGAATATCAACCCACCTATATTGACCCACCAGCCCACCATGACCCATCACCAATCCTTGTTAAAGGGTCATAACCCACCTTAACCCACCCATATTGACCCACTTGACCCATCCATATTGACCTTTAACCACCCTCACCCATACTAACCCACTTACCCTCACTTATAAATACAAAAATGGGTCGGGACGACCCGTATACGCAAAAAAATAAATTTTGAGAGAATAATCTCTCAAGACTGCCACGTGACAAAAACAAGTGAGGTCAACCCGTGTACCCGAAAATGCAAAAATTGAAGAAAAATTGCAGAAAATGCAAAACAAATACCAAAAAATTGTAGAAAAATACCAAAAATTACTAAAACTACAGAAAATTAAAAAATTTTGCAGAAAAAATCAGAAAATATGCAAAACCAGAAAATTGTAGGAAATGCACGAATAACACCAAAAAATCCAAAAAGTATGCAAAAAAGCACAAAAAATTGTAGAAAATGCAGAAAATACCAGAAAATTACAAAAAAAATGCAGAAAATGACAGAAAATGCAAAAAATGCATAACTTTTATAAAAGTGCTTTCGCAAAAGTACTTTTATGAAAGTACTTCTACAAAAGTACTTCTATAAAAGTGCTTCCATAAAATTACTTTCATAAAAGCACTTTTATGCTTTCATAAAAGTGCTTTCATAAAAGTACTTTTATAAAAGTGCTTTTGTGTAAAAGTGCTTTTGTAAAAGTGCTTTTATGCTTTCATAATAGTATTTTCGTAAAAGTACTTTAATAAAAGTGCTTTCGTGTATAAGTACTCTCGTAAAAGTGCTTTTATAAAAGTATTTTTATAAAAGTGCTTTTATGCTTTCATAAAAGTGCTTTCATAAAAGTACTTTTATAAAAGTGCTTTTGTGTAAAAGTACTTTCGTAAAAGTACTTTTATAAAAGTACTTTTATGCTTTCATAAAAGTGTTTTCATAAATGCGCTTTCGTGTAAAAGTACTTTCGTAAAAGTGTTTTCATAAAAGTGTTTTTGTAAAAGTACTTTCATAAAGTGCTTTTGTAAAAGTACTTTTATAAAAGTACTTTCATGTAAAAGTACTTATGTAAAAGTGCTTTCGTAAAAGTCCTTTTCATAAAATTACTTCATAAAATTGCACATGAACACGGAAGTTAACAAAATCTATTTTATTTCACTTTTATTCTCAAATTGAAATGTGGCATAGTGGTTTGGAAGTGTAATGAAATGTTGGCACGCTAGGAGGCTTGAGTTTAAATCACTACAACTAACATTTTTTGAGATTTGGTGAGTATAGATAGAGTTGACTTTGACCCAACCCATCTTGACCCGCGTGACTCATCCCATCCTAACCCTAATGGGTACCCTCGACCCAACCCACCCTAATCCTTTTCCATTGACCCTATTGGGTTACTCGACCCATATTGACCCACTAATAAATTGGGTGGGTAGGGTGGGTCAAATGGGATGGGGTCAAGATTGGCCAGCCCTAATGGCCTTGCACTCGGCCTCAACACTACTCCTTGCCACCACATTCTGCTTCTTGCTCTTCCAAGTGATCAAATTGCTTGCCAAAAATGTACAATAACCAGTTGTTGATTTCTTGTTAGTAATTGATCTTGCCCAACCAGCATCCATATATCTTTCCAAGACGAATTCTCTCCCTTTCTTATACAACAACCCTTGACCCAGAGCACCCTTTAAATAGCATAGAACTCTAACAATACCTTCCCAATGGACTGTCCTTGGGTTTTGCATGAATTGACTCAATAATTCAACACTGAAGGAAATGCCTGGTCTCATGATGGTTAAATAAATCAGTTTCCCAACTACTCTCCTAGTCTCTTGCATCATCTAGTATCAGCTAGGGGCTCACCCTCACTAAAGGAAGGGAAAGGTGGGGAAAACCTTTACAAAACCTTGTATTGTAAAGGTTTCCCCACCTTACCCTTCCTTTCCCTCCTATCTTTTCCTTCAAACCAAACATAGCCTAATATTTATCCATGTCATAGGCCTCTAATGTTGGTATTTTTGTTCATTAACATGTTTGAAATTTCCTGCTGCATGTTTTCATTTTTAATCTAATTTTCTTTAGGTGCTTTGCTTGATTGGAGATGTATCCTTTCTTCATGATACAAATGGATTGGCACTTCTTAATCAAAGGTAGTAGTTTCTGTCTGTTAAGAAAAAATTCCTTCATAGGTGGCCTAATGTGTCTATGCATGTACTGTTAGTAACTTATAGTTGGTAAAGGATCTTGATGGTGCACAAATTCATGCAGCGGTGTGTGTGAAGTCATCATTGTTGCTGTGAGGACATTAATCCTCTACAAAGAAGCTGAATTATGTAGAATTACTTCTAGAATTCTTTTATATATCAAAAGAAATCTCCCACAGAATTCTAATCCATTCAATCCCAGGAAGTCCAGAAGGCAAAACCTTCCCTTAATAAGTGAAGGGCTTGTTTACATTTCATCATTTAAGTATATTTATAATTTATAGGAAAAGACCCTAAACTTAACTTAGGAACCAAGAAACCATTCCAAACCATTTAACTATAGTAACTAATGTTAAAAAAGAATAAAATAAATTTGAGAATGATCAAAATATTCTCACTGCAGTTTAGGAAGCTAGGTGTTTTTATCTGACAAGGTGAGTTGATGCCTAGGTGCCTAGGTTTGCCTGGATGAGAAGTAATAAACAAATATAAACATATTTTATAATGTATGTACATAATCACACATATTAGGGATCTTAATCATTTTTTTTGATAATTAGGGATCTTAATCATTTTGCATGTGCATTTTTTATTTTTATCCCCTCTGAAGTAGAGGTGTTATTGAAAAATCTTGTCATTACTTCTGAAAATTATAGTAATTTTGTCCTAATAATAATAAACTATTACACCACAAATTAAATTAGTAAGGGAAAAAACAACTACTTTAATTTTTATAAATAATGAGAAGATTTTTGAATAACCTCTCTACTACAAAGGAGAAAAACCACTTGTACAATGACTTCAGATTCCTACTTTTTAGTTCCATATTCAGCCTTATCAATTAAGAGTAGGTAACAAACACTCATAAATATATAAATGGGGAAAATTAGTTATTTTCCTTTACTAATACATTTATATCTATACCACTGGCCTTGTTTTTCCCTGCTGAAAATGTCATCCTGTGTTCTCTTAAGATTGTTTGCTTGTTGTCTTTCTCTTAACATTGCCTATGCATCTAAAAGTAAAAGAATACTTGGTTGTTGCCTTCAATGGAAAGAAGATCGGCAAATGGGCTGGCAGATTTCCTAGCCAAACAAGGAGCACATAGGAATCAGTTCTTTTGGGCCTGCTTGTAAGTTTTATGTTGTAGTTTAGAGGCAGCACCTTGCGCCTCTTGATGGGGAGTTGTATGATGTATACTGTGATTTTATTCTAATTAATAAAATCACCATTACTTATAAAAAAAAAAAAAAGAATACTTGGTTGTTGCCTAATAAATTAATGCTCGCCTAGTGTGTTACTTGGGTGACACTTCATTGTGGAAGATCATACCACATCTGTATTGGTCATAATTTTTCTCAAGGAGTGTACAAATTCTATCATTGTTGTGTTAATGGATAAGCAATTGAGTAAACTTTCCATTGAGCCAGTACCATGCCAAAGAGAAAGTCTTGACACTCCAAACACATAAATGGAACATAAATGTGACAGTCTCCTCATTTTATTCTTCGTGTTTTTTTTTTTTTTTTTTTTTTTTTGCTTTGAGTCAGTGGCATGACATGACAGAAAGAATAATAAGGAAGTAAAGAAAAAAAGAAAGCAAAATGATACCCTTGGGTGGGGTGAGGAGCTTATTGAACCATAATCCTCCTACATGCACATATCTGTATTCAAGTTAGTAATTCCATACAAGTATTATAACTAAATGGTAAAGTTGAACCATACTTGGAAGAAGTAGAACTGTTACTGTGTAATCAGAGAAGTAATACAGGTTCGAAGAGAAGGAGAGAGGGAGAGAAGAAGAGTTGAAAAGAGGAGGAGGAGAAAGAAGGGGTTCGGTGATTGATGTATATGCCGCCCCATATACCTCTTTATTTATAGCTTTAGTTTCCTTACAAGAATAGGAAATAAACAAAAAGTTCTAGTCCTAATAAAACAAAGAAAAAGGATAAACATAATATGGATAAGGCCAGCCGACCCAACTTAAAAGAAATTAGAAACAATAGTGTGTGGGTATGGAACCACACACACTAGAGCCTGAGTGTGGGTATGGACTCATCAACTATTTATTCACTCCCCCTCAAGTTGGGATTAGATATTTGTCATGCCCAACTTGTGAAGATCTGTTTCCAACTTGGTTTTTGTGACTGCTTTGGTGAAGAGATCAACTAACTGCATGTTTGGGGCAATGTAAGGAAGGCATACGTTTTGAGATGCGACTGACTCTCGGATAAAATGTCTGTCAACCTCGATATGCTTAGTCCTGTCATGCTGTATTGGGTTGTGGGCAATATTAATTGCAACTTGATTATCACAATACAACATCAGAGGCTTCTCATAATCAACCTCTAACTCATTAAGCAAGGATCTCAGCCATAACACTTCTACAACACCATTGGTCATGGATTTGTATTCTGCTTCGGCACTGGAGCGAGCAACAACATTTTGTTTCTTGCTTCTCCAGGAAACAAGATTTCTCCCCACAAATGCACAATATCCAGAGGTGGACCTCCTGTCATCAACACATCCAACCCAATCCGCATCTGTATACACTTATATTTTCATATGACCATTATTTTTGAAGAGTATACCTCTCCCTGGATATCTCTTTAAGTAGGCAAGAATTCTTTCTACTGCAAGGAGGTGGAGGTCCTAGGAGAATGCATGTATTGACTGACAACACTAACGACATAAGAAATATTTGGTCGGGTTAGGCAGAGATAAAGAAGTTTCCCAACCAGCCTTTGGTACATAGCCCTGTCCTCAAAGAGTTCTCCACTTTCTTCACTTATCTTATGGTTAGGCTCAATGGGAGTATCAATAGGTTTTACTCCTAACTTGCCAGTTTCTTCCAATAAGTCTAGAACATACTTTCTTTGGGAGATGAAAATGCCATGCTTAGATCGAGCTACCTTAATTCCTAGGAAATAGTGTAACTTTCCTAGGTCCTTCACTTCAAATTCCTTGTGAAGGTGCTGTTTAAGGGTTTCAATTTCATTAGTGTCACTTCCCGTTATCACAATGTCATCTACATAGACTGCAAGTAGGGTCAGGGAGTGACTTGTCTTCTTAAAGAAGAGAGTGTGGTTTGACTGAGCCTGTATGTATCCGAATTTATCCAAAGCCAGTCTAAACCTATCAAACCAAGCTCTCGGAGATTGTTTCAGCCCATACAAGGCCTTCTTCAAAAGGCAAACTTTCTTTCCTGCTTCTGTACTATAAAAACCAGGGGGTAACTCCATGTATACTTCCTCTTGCAAGTCTCCGTTGAGGAAGGCATTCTTAACATCCAGCTGAAATAGAGGCCATGAGAAGTTTGTAGCAATGGATTGAAGAACTCTGATAGTGTTTATTTTTGCAACAGGTGCAAAGGTTTTTGTATAGTCTATGCCATAAGTTTGTGTGAATCCCTTTGCAACCAATCTAGCCTTATACCTTTCTACAGTACCATCAACATTATATTTCACAGTAAACACCCATCTGCATCCAATAGGTTTCTTTCCTTTAGGCTGATTAACTAGTTCCCATGTGTTGTTCTTGATAGGAGCATCCATCTCTACTTGCATTGCTTCCTTCCATTCAGGTATCAAAAGAGTTTCTTGCACTTTTCTGGGTATAGGAATAGCAGAAATAGATGCCAAGTAAGATTTGTAGGATTCTGAGATATAATTATAAGAAAGGAACTTGGAGATGCAATGGGCAGTGGATGAGGTGCAACGATGCTTCCCTTTTCGAATAGCAATTGGAAGATCAAGGTCATCTGTCGGTGAAGGTTGAACATTTGTAATAGTAGGATCAACAGTGGGAGCAGTAGTAGTGTCTGAATCTGGGATTGTAGAGGATTTTGGAACTAGTTTGGATTGCTGTTGAGTATGAGAATCAACCTGCCTCCACCACTTTCTATGATACACTCTCAACTCTACATTTTTGACAACCTTCTTCACAATCCCCCCCCCCCCCTTTAGTAACTAGGATAGGTAAAGGAACTTTTGGGGCTGAAACTGAAATCCCTTCCTCACTATTCTCCTCCTAAGGAGAAGCCTTATAATAGTAGGGCATATCTTCAAAGAAGGTGACATCCATGGACACAAAGCGCTTCCCTGAAACTGGCTCATAACAGCAATATCCCTTTTGATTTTGTGTATACCCAAGGAAAATACATTTAATGGCTTTGGGATCAAACTTGGAGTGATGAGGTCCAAGGATTTGAAAAAAAATGGTACGCCCAAAAGTTTTCAGGGGAATGGTGAACAGGTCCTTATTTGGATATAGAAAACTGAATGGGGTTTGCATGTTTAGGACCCGTGAAGGAACCCTGTTAATGAGGTATATGGTTGTACGGACTGCATCACCCCAGAAGCGTATGGGAACATTAGAGTTGAGCATGATGCTTCTGGCTACCTCTAAAATATGCTTCTCAGCAACCCCGTTTTGCTGAGGTGTGTGAGGATAAGTGCTCTGATGAATGATCCCATGATCAAGGAGATAGGATGCCAAGGTAGACCCTTGGCATTATCAGATTTGAGAATCTTGAACTTGGTTTCAAATTGGGTTAGAATCATCTGATGGAAAGTTTGGGCTAGAGAGGGGACCTCATCTTGAGAGTGCATAAGGTAGACCCATGAAAAACGGGTATAGTCATCAACAAATAATAAGAAATATCTGTAGCCCCCCATGGTGGGAGTATGGTAGGGCCCCCAAACATTTGTATGCACAATCTCAAAAGGAAGGTTGCTTCTTTTATTACCTAAAGGATAAGATGATCTACTATATTTTGCAAGTTCACAACTTTCACATTTTAACCCAGACACTTCTACTGACTCAAACAAGTTTGGAAAAAAACTCTTTAAAGACCCAAAAGATAAATGACCTAAGCGGTTGTGCCAAAGCATAGTCTTACTACAAGACTGAAAAACAAACAATTTCCCTGCTTCACTCTGCTCCCCCTGTGAATGTTCAAGCAGGTAGACTCTATTCATCTCATGGCCAATCCCAATCACATTTTTCGTTTCCAGATCCTGAAAAATACACCGATTAGGGAAAAATGTTACCGGACAGTTTTGATTTTTAGTAATACTACTAATTGAAAGTAAGTTATCACTAAGTTTGGGAACATGTAAAATTGAGGATAGGGTGGTGGTATCTAATAATCTGGTGTCTCCCTTACCAGAAATTGGTACAAGAGAGCCATCAACAATAGAAACTTTGTCTCTCCCAGAGGATAAATAATAGGTGCTAAATAGAGTAGATATGCTGGTCATATGATCCGAAGCACCTGAATCTATTACCTAGAAAGGTCTAGTATTACCTGGGATAGAAGCATGGCAAGCAATAGCTCTTGTACCTATATGAGCAGGGGCTGAAGTAGGCTGAGCTGGTGTAGGATAAGCTGAATTACTAAATTCATTTTCTAGCTGAGTCAGAGCAGCTCGGATTGCAGCTAGGGTATCTAGAGGAGTGCCTCTTGTGCCTGATGAAGTTGTACTATTAGTGTTGACAGCCATATTAGCATTCCCTTTCTTATTTCTGAGTTTTGCTAGAACTAGATGAGGGTGCAACTTCCAACAGGTGTCCTTAGTATGTTTAGGTTTCTTGCAGTGTTCACAACTTCACATACTAAGTCCTTAGCTTCCTTCTTCTCCTTATCCCCTCTCCCCTCCCCCCCAGATTTAGGTTTAACTGCTGCCAAAGGCTGATTCGGAGGGCTGTTGCTGCAACATAACCTTTTTTCTAGTTTCTTCACTGTGCACTAGGGAATAGGCTTGTGATAAAGTCACACTATCTCTTGTCAACAACTGCTGTCTCACAATGTTATATTCAGAATTCAGACCAGTTAGGAACTCAAAAACTTTGTTAGTTTCAACCTGCTTTCTATATATTTGTGCATCTTTTTGGCTCTCCCACTCAATTGTTTCAAGATGGTCAATTTCATCCATAGGGATTTCAAGGTTGAAAATTAAACGGAGACCAGCTTCTCTTCTTGCCTCAAATTTTTAATCTCACATTTCAGCTCATAAGCCCTAGCAACATTAAGGGGCTAAGAGTAGGTTTCCTTCATAACATTCCATATTTCCTTAGCTATTTTGGCCCACAAGTAGTTTCGGCTGATGTGTTGCTGCATAGAGTTGCACAGCCATGTCATCACCAAAAAATTTTTTTGAACCCACTTAGCATAAGTAGGGTCCTCCTTGGTTGGTTCCTTCACATCCCCTAGCAAGAAGTTCAGTTTTCCTCTACCCCCAATAGCCATCATGGCTGATTGGGCCCATTCTAAGTAGTTTGATTCATCAAACTTAACAGTTGTAATCTGAAAGGTGTTCTCAGTCATGTTACCTGAACCACCAGTCCCAAAAACACCTTCCCCTTGGTTTTTGAACTCCATTCTAGGTTAGGAGATGATTAAGAAAAGGCTTTAAACTACTGTAATAACAAAAACTGTACCCCAAGGCTGATAACAGCCGACCTAGGACAATGATTTTGCAGTTACCCAGAAACAGATAACAGTCAACTACTGTCCTGGAATTAATATCAGTCCTGGACTTTAGGTTTTCCTCCTAAAAATAGGTGAAAGAGAAGAGATTTTCTAGCCGCACTTCTCTGAATGAACAACAAAGACCTTTGAATATCAATCTCAAAGAAAAAGAACTTACTTTCTGAAGAAAAGTAGTAAATTTATCTCTTACTGCTGCTGGCCTCAAGAAAAGAAGGAACTTGCCCAAAAAAACTGATTGCTTTTATGAAGAGCAGAATGCCAACTTGTCTCTTACTGCTGTCGGCCTCAAGAAAAGGAGAAATTTGCCCAGAAAACTGATTGCTATCTTCAGTCTTCAAATTTGATCAATCAACTACTGTCAGCACCTTGAATCTTGATCAAAGAACCAAGAAAAAACTGATCGGCACCTCCAATCTTGATCAAAGAACTGATCTAGATCACTTAATTCTTGCCTGATTGCAAGAAGCACTCTCCAATCTTAGGACAGCTGCTAAAGCCTTCTTGTAACCTCCAAGAATCAGCCGAAGTAAGGATCTTTCTGAACTTCCAGCCCTAAATAATTCTCATGTGGTCGGCTGAATTAAATCCACATGAGAAACCCTAGATCAAATGCTCTGATACCAAATTGGAAGAAGTAGAACTGTTACTGTGTAATTAGAGAAGTAATACAGGTTCGAAGAGAAGGAGAGAGGGAGAGAAGAAGAGTGAAAGAGAGGAGGAGGAGAAAGAAGGGGTTCGGTGGTTGATGTATCTGCCACCCCATACACCTCTTTATTTATAGCTTTAGGTTCCTTACAAGAATAGGAAATAAACAAAAAGTTCTAGTCCTAATAAAACAAAGAAAAAGGATAAACATAATATGGATAAGACCAGCTGGCCCAACTTAAAAGAAATTAGAAATAATAGTGTGTGGGTATGGAACCACACATACTAGAGCCTGAGTGTGGGTATGGAACCCCACACTCGTGACTCATCAATGTAATGGTCTCTTGCCCTTAACCACACACACTAGAGCCTGAAAAGTGCAATGAATGCTCAAGGGGTTCCTAGATCTTAGGGTGCAACCATGCAAGATGCAAGGCAAGGTGTGTGTCTAAGCAAAGTGTGGAACAACTTTTGAATTAAAAACAAAAGAAAATTAATATACAAGACTAGGGTTCGCCCCCACCCCTAGAAAGGGACAGGCTGAATTCATTGCCCAAGGGTAGTTAACCCTTGACCCAATCAGCTTGGGCTCAGTCTAGGCCCAACATTTAAACATAAATGATGCTTAGATTCAGCAACCCTATGAAGATCCAAGAATAATAGACTTTTGTAAGATGAAGCCCATTAGGTTGTCAGCCCTGTAATGGTCTCTTGCCCTTAACCTCTCAGCCCATAATTATCAAAACACTACTCATAGGGAAGGACCTCTTCCTTTACTACAAAATGCAGTGTCACACTCTCTAGTTAGATGGATCCCAGGATTAAAACCTTTTGCAAAATTTTTTCATAAATAATAATATAATATATAAATACATTTTGAAAATTAGATTTCAACTACAGTTGAAGTCCACTACCAACAATTTAGGTTTCCATCAAAGAGAATGTAAACCCTAATATTTCACTTTGTTTGACAAAGGGGCTGATCCTATCACTACCGACAACTCAATTTGGGGTTAAGTGCAACTTTCCTATTTTGCCCATCTGCCTCCATGGTCCAAGTTCAATGTTTCATCCGAACACCCACTGGCTGTGCTTGGGGTCTAACCGTAGCAGCTGAGACAAGTTGCTCCAATTTGGTAGCACATAAGTGTCAACCTTGTCAGGATAAACTCTTCAATGGTTGAGAACATTTTAAACTAACACAAGTCTCATAAGTGACCATTTTATGGAGTAATTTACAGGAGCACACCAATTGAAGATAAAACAATAATGTACTTACATTAATGACATTGAAATATCTGCATACATCGATTTGATTGGAGGTAAGGGCATACACTGTCTAACATATAGGTATTTTGTTATTTTCATTAAAATTTTGCTCATTCTTGTCAAGGCATCACCTAAGACTAGGTGCTCTTGTTTGGGTGTTTTTGCCTAAATGCCTTGGCTTATAGAAACAAGGTGTGCATCTATGTAACTAGGTGCCCACCCAGGTGACAAAAATGACAAGGCTAGTGCCTTGTAATAATATCATTCATATTGCCACATCTAACTAATATGTGTGTTAATAAATTTTATTTTATTTTATTTATATATGTATTAATTTTTTTTTAAAGTTTTACTGCTGAAATTTAAAAGATCAAAGGGTTTTGAGAAGAGAAAAAGAAAGAAAAAATAGAAGTATAAAGAGGTTTCTTTAATAAAACAACAACTTACTCATAAAAAATGCAGCACCATCCTTGTACTTTTTTTTTTCTCTTTTACTTTGTATCTTAAATTTTTATCATATAAAATTACAGCCTTCTTTAGTTTCTGATTGATATGAAATTGCAATATTAAATACTTATTTTGTTAGTATTATTTTTGAAAATATTGAAATTAATATATTTAAAATATTTTTTTCTTTTAGATATTATGATTTGCCACGTTTGGAGAGGAAATTTAATGTTCTTAATAAAGAGAGTTGCTTTTTTTCAGTTATTATGCATGCTAGATGGTATATAAAACTAAGGAAATGAGTCAATTATTTGTTTTATAAAGTTCTTTTCACCTAAGTACCTCCCTGCCTAGGTGACAAGCTGGCCCACTATCACCTAGAATTGCCTAGATTCTTTGATAACTATGGTCATTCAAAGTTCCAGTCTTTCAGATAAGTTACAAAGACAAAATGGCAAAAGGCCAATGATTCTAATCATTATTTTTTACTTCTTTTGTCCAGAAAAAAGTTGGTAATTTTTTTTGTCAACCAGATGCCCCAACTGACCAATTTTGGAATCTTTTAAACCATATCAACAACAAGGGCTTATGCACTGCAATTCTGAACACCTCCTAGGTCTAAAAATATTTTCTTATCATTGCCTCTTTACATTTACTCAATTACTCTTATTTCCAAAATAATGGCTCCTGATTTCTTTTATCTTATAATTTTGTTAATAATCATTGTTTACCACTTCAACTTCCACCTTATCATGCTTGCTTTTCTTGAATATATCTAAGAATATGCTGGTTTTGAAGGATAAGGAGAAAACCCATGACAATTGTTGTTGTGAACAATCATGGTGGCGCAATTTTTAGGCTTCTTCCAATTGCAGATAGAACTCCACCAAGTGTTCTAAGTCAGTACTTTTACACATCTCACAATGTTTACATCAGCAAGCTGTGTGAAGCACATGGGTAATTGACAATAACTAATCATTCTTACAAGTACATCCTGATATTTATTTCTTTTGTAGATATATCATTTTCCATTCATGTAGTTTGTGCTTTAGGCTCAGTTTGGGAAGAGTACAAATACAAGGTTTAGAAATATTATATACAAGGATTTGCACTGTGCATATTTGTACTTGCACTCTTCCCAAACTAAGCCTTAGGAAAAGTTTATAAAAAGGTTTCATTAGGAAGCTATCACTTTACGGAGCTTGGAATAACAAGTGTAAAGAAGAAATGTTTTAGATATAAGAAGCATTTCAAATGTATAAAGTACAAACATAAAAGAGAAAAATGATGGTTATCTCTTTTGAGAGATGTGCCTAGCAATTATCATTCTTCATAGATGTCAGCTTTACTGTATGTTACGAGTATTTTTGCATTTCTTATTCTCATAAGTAATTAGAGGATGGGGGACATTTAGCCTATTCTTATTTCCCTAGCTTGCCTGCCCAAAGAAGAAAAGTCCTCCAACTCTCCCCATTAAAAGTTACCTTTCATTACTTGCAGTGTATCCTAGATCTTCTTAAGGAAATTGGGAAATTTAGATCCAAGCCTCCTGATACACCCATGGAACTAAATATGAGGTTGGATGATCATAGTGGTGACCGGTGATTCAAAGACTAATTAGCAAGATAATTAATTAATTTAATTTGTAACTTGTAAAATTTTATCATCTGTAGTAAAATAATGTATAAATGAGAGATATTCCAAGTGCCTCTATAGATTAGGTAAGCAATTTGTCATGTCTCACACTTTTAGGTAGATGAATCTTTGGCTAGAGGCTTAAAGGCATTTCTAGAGGGTTCTAGCCAAAGTCAGGATGTTCCAGAGCCATCTACAGCACTTTGGAGAGTTGTAGAATCTTTTCCAATGGGGTAGAGTGCTCTGGAGTATTCTGGGACATTTTGGAGTTTTCTTGGGCCTAGAAATGTTTAGAGGGGGTTTAGGCATGGCATGCTATAGAGAGTTCTTGTGTAGTAGTATATATGAGTTTGTAGAATGCTCTAGAGTGATGTCTAGGATATTCCATCAAGGAAGTGCAACATGTGGGTGTAACTTGTAACAAGGAAGATGAGGAAGTGCAATGTGTGGTTAGGAAAGGTGGTAGAGTGCCTATAAATAGGCAAGCCCTCCATGATTTGGGCCTTTCATTCAATTAAAGAGAGGGGGTTTACATGAGATGATGTACAAAAGGGCTTAGCAACCAAAAGAAAAAGCCCTATCATGAATCAAGTAATCTATTTGCATCGTATGAAAGATCCCTTCCATCCCTGATTTAGTTAAAGAACCAGCAGTCTGATTTAAACCTCTTGGTATCCATCAACGATTTAAAAGATGTGCCTTTGGCATTCACCTGGTGCACCTTCCATGTTAGCCTAGGCATACACCTTTTTTATTTTTTGTATTTCTTCTGTTTTTTAAGCATGGTGGGTCCCGGACCCATGATCAAGCCCTGTGAGGCAAGCCTAAACAAGTCCATGCTAATTCTTAATCCCTACAAAAAATGATTTTATAATTTTAAATAATCATTTAAAAATATCTTTTATTTGGATTAATGAATGGATAAAATTAGCAAGCAGTGAGTGTTTGCATTCCTCTTTGGTCTCCATACTTTATATGAACCTAACAGTGTACAAACTCTAGGGTGCAAGGATCTACCCTCTATACAAGAGGTGTATTCTCTTATCTAGTTAGAAGAGTAGGAAGACAGACATGAACCTTATTAAGGGGGAGCAGGTCGCCCTTGCTGCCAAGGGGATTAATGAAGGAGGTAAGAAACTGATGGTAACAGGACTGATGGAGTTAATAAAGACAAGTTATGGTGAACACATTGTCAGATGCCTTGACATACCAAGGAGATATGTTGGGACTTGATCGGAAAACCAAAAAAATTCCAATCTCGGAACCAATATCAGAAGAAGCTAGAGAACATGAAGTATAGTTCATCTTATATAGTTTCTCATGAGGTTGAGTTTGACACTACTAGTCAGAATACATCCCATGAACATCTAGTTGGTTCTGTCTCTTGGGAAGAACTTCTGTTTGCCATGAAAGAGTTTTCTGTTGTCAAAGTCCATCTTGAAGAGTATGGTAGGGTTTTGCGTTTGTTAGAGGAGACTACTATCATGCCATCCATCTCATTTGTGTCTACATCAGGTTACCAGACTATTTTCTATCTTTCATTTGTTCCCACTAAGACTCCCTGGATCATTGGCTTAGGGGCCTTAAATCACATGATTGGTAAGCCTAACCTATTTTCCTTTTATAGTTTGTTATCTGAAGAGGCAAAGTGAAACTGGTTGGTGGTTCTTTCTCAACCATTACTAGTGAAGGATTTGTCTCCCTCTCTATAGGTCTTAATTTATCACATGTTCTTCATGTGCCTAAGTTACCTATTAACCTCTTATCTATTATCCGTATTACAAACTCTTAGTTCGTTTTTAACCTTTTATCCTCATTCATGTGTTTTTCAAGATTTTACCTCTGGGAGGATGATTGGTAAAGGGTGCATGGTTGATCGATACACATTGGAGAGTGGAGATGGTGTTGTAGTGTTTAAGTCTATTATGTTTGTTAGTGAGTCAATGAGTCTTGGTAATAAAGATGATGTTTATGTTTGATATCAGCATCTTGGTCATTTATCTTTTTTCCGTTAAAAGTTTTGTTTCCAGACTTATTTAACTGTTTCAATTTGTCATCTTTACAATGTCAATTGTGTTAATTGAGTAAGCATTGTAGAACCCATTTTTAACAAAATAATAAAAGAGCATCTTTTCCTTTCCAAATTGTTCACTCTGGTATTTGAGGCCCTATTTCTTTTGTAATAGAAGGCAACTAAAGATATTTTATTAGCTTTATTGACAACTTTTCTCGGTACACTTTGGTTTGTGCTTTCCAATCTAGAGAAGAGGTTACCAAAATTATACAAAATTTCCACCGTATGGTTTTCACGTAGTTTCATGTTGACATTAAAATATTTCAATCAAATAGTGCCAAAGAGTATTTGAAAGGTGATGTCCAAGAGTTATTTTCCTCTTGCGGGTCTCTTCATAGAAGTTGGAGTCCAAATACACCTCAATAGAATGGTGTTGTAGAAAGAAAGAATCACCATCTTCTTGAAGTTTCTCATAGTTTACTTATTCGCATGAATGCCCCAAAGAAGTTCTTGATGGATACTTTATACACTGTAGCCTATTTGATTAATTGGATACCTTCTTGTCTTCTCCAATACCAAGCTCCGCATCAAGCATTTACTCCCTCAGTCCCCCTTATTCTCTATTTCCCTTCATATTTTTGGATGTTGTTGTTTTGTTCACAATCATTCTCCTTCTCGTGGTAAGCTAGATAGTTATTCTATTCCTTGTCTATTTGTTGGATATTCGTTGGCTTAAAAGGGGTATACGTGTTTTGACCCTAAGTTTCAATGGTATTTTGTTTTCATGGATGCCTCATTCTTTGAGAATCAACTATTTTTCTTTGCCTCTTCTCCACGGGAGAATGCTATACTTGAGGAGAAGCAGGTTTAGACTTAATTGCCTTGCCCCATTTCTACTTCTATTCCTACTTCACAACCTACTCAGGTGTTTGTTCATGATCATTTCTGTAACCATTAGGACCATCAAAACTTATAAGGTGTGGAAAGACCATAGCTTATGCAACCAACACCAAAAAACTTTCAGGAGGTAAATCCGCCAGGTACTATTGTTCCTATTAACTTTTCTATTAATGTTGTTTCTAGTGATGCTCTTGATGCCCCTATTGCTATTCATAATGGTGTTCGTTCATGTACCACGAAATACCAATTGCCCATTTTATTTCTTATAATCACTAATCACTTGTCTCCTTCTAGCCTTGGTTTCATTTGAATAGATAGATGCTTCACAACCTACTCAGGTGTTTGTAAACTAAAGAAGTCCTTGTACAGGCTGAAGTAGTCTTCTAGTGCTTGGTTTAGTAGATCCAATAAAGTTGTCCAACAAGTGGGTTTCAAGCAATGCCAGGCAGATCATACATTATTTGTGAAGCGAGAGGATGACAAAGTTGTAGTATTAGTTGTGTATGTAAATGATATAGTCATCACTGGTAACTGGGAGTTGGAGATAATAAAGCTGAAGAATTCATGGCCTAGTATACCTAATTTTTTTCAGGTAATCATTGTATCTCTTGAATTATTCATTCTGGTGCATCTGATGACATAACTAGCATACCTAATCTTTTTTGTTCCTATGATCCTATCAGCTTTTGCTTGGTCAAGACAAGGTTTCCCTTGTTGATGGCTCTCTTGCTCCTATTTCTGGAAAGGGAGACATTAAAGCCACTGAGACCCTTACTCTACCCTCTGTTGCCTCTTCTTATTCTTTTTCCCACTCCTTGCCCTACTTAGGTTTTTGTTCATGATCATTTTCGTTACCATTGGGACCATCAAAACTTGTAAGATGACTAGAGATTACCAACACCAATAGGCTCTCAAGAGGTAAATTGACAAGGTACTATCATTCCTGTTGATATTCCCACTGATGTTGTTTTTAGTAATGTTCCTATTGCTATTGACAACCTTGATGTTCCCATTGCTATCCATAAGGGAGTTTGTTCATGTACCAAAAACCACCCAATTTCCCATTCCATTTCTTGTAGTCACTTGTTCCCTTCTTTCTGTTCTTTTCTAACAACTATTTCTCATGTCTCTATTCATAGGAATGTTACAGAAGCCTTGGTTTCACATGAATGGAAAGATGCTAGAGGGAGGAAATCCAGGCCTTACATAAAAATGGACACATGGGAGTTAGTTGATCTTCCTGAGAGGAAAGAGAAAGTTGGATGCAAGTGGGTCTTCACTCCTAAGCATAGGACAAATAACTCAGTGGAGAGAATTATCAAAAGAAAAAAACACTCAGTGGAGAGGTACAAGGTGAGGTTGGTAGCAAAGGGATTCACATAAGTTAATGGAGTGGACTATGCTGAAACATTTGCTTCGGTTGCAAAAATGAATTCAATAAGAGTTCTCTTATCTCTAGCTGCCGACCTTAACTAGGATCTTCATCAACTTGACATTAAAGTTGCTTTCTTGAATGGGGACTTGGAGAGAGTATACTCGATTCAGCCTCTAAGCTTTTATGTTGAAGGCTGTGAAAAGAAAGTTTGCAAACTAAAGAAGTCCTTGTATGGGCTAAAGCAGTCTCCCAAATCTTGGTTTAGCATATTCAACAAAGTTGTCCAACAGGTGGGTTTTAGGTAGTGCTAGTTAAATCACTGATTATTATCTCCAACTCCCAATTGCCAATGATGATGACAATGTAATCTACATACACAATTAACACCAGAATTTTTCAGTTTGAAGTAAAGGATTTCGGTCCCCTTTGATACTTTCTAGGGATTGAGGTTGCTCACTCCAATAAGGGCATCTTCATCTCCCAAAGGGAGTGTATAACTGCAAGATTCTTGCAAGTTGGGAACTAAGCTAACTAGCACCCCATTGAGCAAAATCATAAATTGGGAGACAGTGAGGGGGAAGTCTTTCAGAAATCAAGCAGTATCAATGATTGGTTGGAAGATTGTTGGTACTTGTCCATGACTCAGAAATCAAGCAGTCTTTCAAGTCTTTCAGAAACAAAGTTGTCCAACAATGCATGCTCCTAAAAGGACTCATGTCTTTGAAGTAGAAAGGGTTCTTAGATACTTGAAGATACATATAGGAAGAGGTATCGTTTTCTCTAAGCATGGTCACATGAAAGTCAAACTGTCAAAGTATATACAGATATTGATTGCACTGAATCCACATATGATCATCAATTAACCTCAGGTTATTATCAAGGTTCAAAAAATCGTTACGTATCGGGCCCTTCCTGATATGCCCCTACAGGGGTTGTATCGGGTCAGGGCCTAGTTTAGAGGGTAGTTGGGACTTAAACCGGCCCCTCTGAACCAAAATAAAAAAAAATAAGTAAAAGTTAAAAGAAAAGGACCGATACAGGTTGATACGCCCTACCGGCGTATCGGCTAATATCGATACTTTGAACCTTGGTTATTATACCCTTGTTGGGAGTAACTTGGTGATATGGAGAAACAAGAAACAGTTTGCAGTTGCCAAAATTAGTGCTAAAGTTTAGTATTGTACCATGGCACATCATGTTGCTGAGGCGTTGTGGATTAAGAGATTTCTAGGAGAACTTTGATTTAATATGAAGGGCCCCATGTCTTTGTACTACAATAGGGAAACCATAAATATATCTGCAAATCCTATGTTGCATGATAGGATGAAACACATAGAAGTTGACAAATATTTCACAAGGGAGAGGATTGAAAAGGGAGGAAGTATGTACTCCCTATGTAAGTTCTAAAGATCAGTTAGCTGATGTACTTACCAAGGGTGTGAATGCCCTGTGCCTAAATGAGTTATGTAAAACAAATTAGAGCCACCAAGCTCACTACCTCGATCTCTCTTTCTCTTCTCCCCTTCTTTCTCTTCTTTTCTCTTTCTTGCGAAGGTCTGGATACATGTTCTACAAGAAGGGATCTTTGGAGTTTGAAATGATTCCTGTTTCAAGCCTCTTGAAATTGTTGGAAGGGGTGGTTTTTGATACCTTTAGGACCTTTCCAGTAAAGGAAGTGTCCTGTGCCCCTATTCCCCCTAAAGTTGGTACCTTTTGTTGGGAAGTTTTCCATGGAAGTATTAATACTTGTGATTCATTACAAAGAGACCAAATTTGGTCTTTATCTTCTAATTGATATATCATGTGCAATCTAAATGGTGAGATTGCATACTACCTACTAGTCTTCTAACCATTTATATTCTGCATTTGGGAATGGCTTCATGTTGTTTTGGATGCAGGTGGAATCCCCCTGTTAGCTTAGGCAGATGGTTTGATGCAATGCTTTAAAATGTGGGGGCGTGACGCGAGGTGTTCCACTACCTAGAGGTGTGAGGCGTAGGGGGCAAACCACTTTCTTTCCCCTTATATTTTCTTCCCTTCCCTTTCCTTTTCTTTTCTTTCCTTTTCTCTTTTTTTCTTCTCTTTCTTTTTCTTTCCCTTCCCTTTCTTTTCCTTTCCTTTTTTTCTTTTTTCTTTTTTTTTTCTGTCTTTTTATATAAGATGTGCACGAGGTGTACGCCTCATGAAAAAAGTGCATGAGGCGTATGCCTCAAAGGCGTCAGTTCCTCTGGCATACACCTTAGGGTGTTTTGGGAGCACCTCGCCCGTGCCTCCAGGTGTACGCCTCCCATGCCTTTTAAAACACTGGTTTGATGTGACTTGTCAAATGTCCAAAAATAAGAGGTAAAATCTTGTGGAAATGTACAAAGTGGCAATGGTTTGGATATTGTGGGAAGAAAGGTGCATAAGAGTTTTTGAGGGAAAAGAAGAAGCAAGGAGGCAATAATTGATCTTCTCAGATGTTACAATGGATGATCTTCTCAGAAAGGAGGGTAATTGTAGATTCATCATCTAAAAAACTTGAGGTTAAAAGGGATTGGACACCTCCAAGTAGCGGGTGGGTGAAGCTGAGCTTTGATGGAAGTAGTTTGGGGGGGAAATTATGGCAGCAGTGTTTTGGAGTGTAGAAAGCTAAAGAAATGGAAGTTGAAAAGCTGATTATTTAAGGTGACTCCAAGGTGGTGATCAGCTGGCTAGTGAAGGATAGGAAAGCAATATGGTGTTTCAGAAATGAAATCAGACATTTTAAATGGTATTGAAGAGACATGGAGATTGAAATCCAGTAGGTACAAAGATAATGGTTTGGCCAAAAAAGGGGCTAATAGGCAACAATTGTTTTGGGCTCAAATGTAAATTTAGGGATTTGGTAAGATAGCAGGGGCTTACATCAAGTACTTCGATTGTAATTCACAACGTCTTATTGCATTTTCCCTATTTGCTGATTCTCAAAGAACCATTCAACCTAAAAGCTTAAGCTGTTAGCTGAGGTCCTTGAATAGGTTGATATTCTCTAACATGCCCCCTCACACAAAAGCCCATTGTGCTTGAAGTGTGAACAAGCACAGGCCCACCCATACCTTGTGCTGAAACTTATTTAATTATAACGGGGGTAACAAGGATCGAACACTAGACCACTTGGTCAAAATGGCTCTGATACCATCTCAAAGAACCATTCAACCTAAAAGCTTAAGCTGTTAGGTGAGGTCCTTGAATAGGTTGATATTCTCTAACACTGATCATGAAAAAAAGGGAAACTCCTCTGAACCCCCAGATACCATTTACTCTAAGTATGGCATAGGATGTCACCTTCTACATCCCCACAAGTAAGGGTGTCAATGGACTGGTTTTGGATTGGACCCCGTCCAGTCCAAAATCATTTTGGATGGATTGGACGGGCCAACAAGACATATTGGATTGGACCAATCTGGTCCAAAATATTTATTAGATTGGATTGGACCTGGTCCATCTGTAACAAATTTATATTGGATTGGGTTGGATTAAGCCAATATCGGGTCCATTGATATAAGATAAGAATATATGTGTCAATGGACCGGGTTTGGGTTGAAACCAATCTAAATCAAAATGAATTTGAACAGATTGGATGGTCCAGACATTGAATTGGATCGGTCCAAATTGGTCCAAAACATTCATTGGATTGGATTGGACCTGGTCCATTTATAATGGACTCACATTGGACTGGACCGGATTGGACCAAATCCAGTCCAATTGGCACCCCTACCCATAAGCTCTCCCTAGAGCCATAGGCATTCAGACAGAACTTAGATATCATAGTAGATATTTGAAAGAATACCTTAAGTAATGTGGATGACAGAATAATAACGAAACCTTTTTTAATCTTCATGTCAAGCTTACTTAGGACATATGCTTATCTAGATTTACAGTTACATTACTACATTAGCGTTGTACTTGCAGTTTGAAGCATTTACACGTTCAGACAAAAATGGAGTTACAACATGCTTTGTTGACAGTTGAACATGCACAGGCTGATTGCATCATTGAAGTTGAAAGCTGCATTGAGGATAATGCCATCTTCCACAGGTTTAAATTGTTCCTGTCCATAAAATTACTTTTCATCTGAGTTTTTATTTTTTATTTTTTATTTTCTGTAAACTGTGTAAAATTTTGACTGCCACTTCGCAGCATTTTAAGAAATTCTTCTCGTCAAGCAGCTGATCATGCTCTAAGGATCCTTTCAAGGATTCCAGATCATAGTTCTAGTCATTTATGCCTTGGCAAGATTCATAAACTGGAATACTCTTCATACAGGCAAGCTTCTTCTGCATTGTATATAGATTTGAATGTTAAGAGCTCTCCCAGATAGAACTTTTCCCTGCTTTAGTTTACTTAATTCACCGGTGCTAATTCAACTCAGGATTCAACTTTCTGCTCCACCTACTTCAATTCACACCACTTGTGGATCTGGAAAGTTCTATAGAGAAGGTTTCATCTTAACCCTGTTCTTGAATGATGGAAGCAAAGGGTTTGGCGAGGTTGGTAATTTCCAGGTTTAGTAGTGCTATGAGTTTCATGCAGTTCGGAGTTGTAGCATCTCTAATATCATTCATTTTATAGATGTTTGTGCTTCTTTTTTTTATTCTCATTTTCATGTAGTATGTGGATTTTGAAGGTTGTTTCTTTTTTTTTTCTTTTCTTTTTGATTTTGATTGGTAACTATAATTTTGTTGATTATAAAAAGAATGTGCATAATTGTACAAGTGCCAGGCACTTCAGAACCCACAACCCTTGGTAGCCCTAGCTACAAGTCCCAAATACACCCTTATCCAAATATGGGCTGAAGCAATCCCATAGGACCTGGTTTAGCAGATTTCACTTGGCTCTTCAACAAATTGGGTTCAAGTAGTATCAATCTGATCATACTCTATTTGTAAAGAGAAACCAAGAGAAAGTTGTGGTTCTAGTCATGTATGTAGATGCCATAGTAGTTACAGGGAATTAGGACTTTGAAATACAAAAAGTAAAAAAAAAAAAATCCCTTGTGCAATTTGAAGATAAGGACCTAGGATAGTTGCGTTATTTCTTTGGAATTGAGGTTGCCCACTCTCAAAAGGGCATCTTCATTTCTCAAAGGAAATATGTCCTAGATGTTAGATCTCTTACAAGATACAGGGAAGTTGGGAGCAAAGCCTACGAATTCCCCTATTGATAAAAATCGTAAACTTGGTGATTGTACTGGAGAACCTGTGATGGATGTCAAGAAATTTCAAAGGTTAGTAGGAAGACTCCTCTATTTGTCGATGACTCAACCGGATATAGCATATGCTGTTGGTGTCCTCGGTTAGTTAATGCATTCTCCAAACACTATAATTTTGTTCAAGAAGCATGGTCATATGGAAGTGGAAGTCTACACAGATGCAGATTGGGCTGGTGTAGTTGATGACAGAAAGTCTACTAGTAGATATTGCACCTTTGTTGGTGAAAACTTGGTCACTTGGAGAAGCAAAAAACAAAGTGTAGTGGCCAGATCTAGTGTTGAGGCTGAGTATAGAGTTATGGCTCATGGGGTTGCAGAAGTGCTTTGGGTCAAAAATTTGATTGGTGAATTGGGCTTCTTTGTTGATAGTGTAATGTCCCTTTACTGTGACAACAAGGCAGCCATCAATATTGCTGTCAACCCAGTTCTTCATGGCAGGACCAAGCATATTGAAGTTGACCAGCACTTTATAAGAGAAAAACTTGAGAAGGGAGAAGTGTGTACTCCTTACATCAGTTCCAAGGAACAACCAGCAGACGTTCTTACAAAAGGTATAATGTGTTGTGTAACAAGTTGGGCATGATTGACATATATGCTCCAACTTGAGGGGGTGTGTTGAAATATGTTATGTATTTCCATAGGGGTATATTTGTCTTTTTTATTATCCATTTATCATATGTTGTCGCCCTAAGTATAAATATTAACTTAGGTGCTGCCAGCCTTAGGACCTTTTAAATAGAACTTTTCCTTCTCTTTTCTTCCTCTTCTCCTTTTCTTCCTCTTTGCTTATTTCTTCTTTCTGGACTACATCTTTGAAGTGGCATTCATCTCTTCCCAGATGTTGCATGTAAGAGCTGCGCTAATATACCTTCACAATTACTAGATGGGTTTGAATGTGAATTGGCAGACACAAAAGCAATAGCTACACAGGATGTTCAGATTGGCAGCCAAAGGTGTAGCCTATCTGTGTCAGAAATTCCATAGCCCACTGGAAGCATCTGTTATCCATCTAATATCTATTTGAAAATCTTCCTTCACTGTAACCCTCTAACCCCATGAGAACCAAAAACCTAGTGTTGAATCCAGGCTAGAAGCTCTTTTCTATTAGAATCTTACCCTTTCAAAGTACATGAGTAAGCAACCACATTCTCTTCCTCACCATCCCTCACAATGCTCTCGTTCCAAGATGGCTCTAGGTTATTAAATTAATAACAATCAAGTTAGTTTTTGTTTTTTCTCCTGATATTCATTGAATTGACTGTTTCAAGAAGACACGCAAATTCTTTTTGTTATTGGTGTTGAATTATTTTATTATTATTATTCAAATTCTGATTTGCCAAAAAGGCAAAAACAATTGCTGGTACTATCTCATATGCTATTATAAAGTAATTAAAAATATTAGACAATACCCAACAAGATGTTGTGTTGTTGTTCCTCTCATTTGGTCTACTTTCTTTATCTTTTAATACTATATCAATTAAACCAAAAGGAGGGAAAGAAACAAAAAATATCTTGTAATAGTTTGTTGTTGTAGAACTAGGACATAGTTATTGGTTCTATAACTTGTTTTAATGTCATTACTAAAGAATTAAGAAACAGTAAATGCTTCTGTATCCTATTACTTTTCTCCATTTTTCAATTTTGGTAGGGTCTTTCATCTAATCTTCAAAACAGGTTGCACCTATGGAAATCCACAAAGAAAATCTGGAAGATGTCGAGGAGCAACTTCGATTTATAGCTCATATGATCCAAGGAGCTAAGATGAGTTATCTTCTACCTTTACTAAAGGGTTTCCTTTCTTCTTGGATATGGAGAAGCTTAGGAATCTTGGTTGGTATAGCCACATCATCTCTAAATATATGTTTTACTTAATTACCATTATATTTTTTGTTTTCATCATTTACAGGAAATTTCAACTTTTGACAATTAATTTTTTTTCCTATTTCCAGCCAAATTCAATCTTCCCAAGTGTGAGGTGTGGCTTGGAAATGGCACTCCTAAATGCATTGGCAGCAGGACAGGAATGTTGCCTATTGAATTTACTTGGATGTGAAATTTCATCAAAAGAGGATGAATCATTAAAGAAAGATGGAATAATAAGAAGTTCTTCAGGAGTTCAAATATGTGCTCTTTTAGATTCTAGTGGCACTCCTGAAGAGGTAGCCAATATTGCAGCTAAACTATTTGAAGAAGGTTTCACCACAATTAAGTTGAAGGTAAAACCACTGTCCCAACTTCCACTCTGAGCTAGTTTATGGTTGTCAGTGAGTCTCTGCAATACAAAATGTTATGTGTTATTTTTAGAAATTAAGTATTTTCAGAATGCCAAATCAACTCATTATAGTTAGTTGGTCTTTAACAATGTAGTTTTTTTTTTTCAAATAGATTTGTGGGTGTAACTGTAAACATGTTATGCCAAGATAGTTTGCACCATGGAACTTGCAAAGAGCAAGTTCAAAACTATTGCACTTGACACTAAATAGAGTAACCATTGCCATCCAAACCTCCACTGATATAGGTGAATACAAATGGATGATCTTGTATTATGATTCCTAAAATTAATCATCATAATTACAAACTCTTTTTAAAGAATTTTAAAATACAAATTTCTAAGTGAATAACCCTCTTTTTACAGGTTGCACGTCGGGCAAACCCCCTTGAAGATGCTGCTGTTATCAGAGAAATTAGGCAAAAGATTGGGCACCAAGTCAAACTCCGGGCTGATGCTAACAGAAAATGGACGTATGAACAAGCAATTCAATTTGCATCTTATGTGAAGTGTTGTGACTTGCAGTACATTGAGGTATAATCTGTTGGATCTAGAGTGTGCATGAATTTTGAACATTCTAGCTGAATTTAAAAGTTTCTAGTGAAGATAAGATGCAGAGCAGTTAATATTCAAAACTAAAGACTCAGGTCAAATACTTGGGCCTCAACTAAAGTTAGATTATCTCAGCTCCATCAATCTTCTTGTAACTTAAACTGGAGGTGTCAATACTTGCAACAAACCCAAGATCATAATTTGTACATGATTTGAGAAAATTATATCCAATTTAAGAACAAGATACAGGTTCGTAGTAGGAGCTTCATTTTAGGGATTTTTGGTTGTTTAGAACTTAGTTATATTAGATGAATGCAGTTTTTAAAATGCAAAATTAAGTTCGGGACAGTGCAGTCTTTACCAGTTTGACTACTGGTTCATTGGTTCATTGATATACACAAAAAGGACATGTTCAACACTTGTATACTTACACTATAGTGTTCCCACACCATATGCTCTTAATCTCTTCTTCAAAACCTTAGTCATCTTCCAAAAACTAAAATAGTATCAACCATGCTAATTCCTTCTCTTTATCTAATGACACTCCTCCAAACTCACAAAAAATTCCATTCCTTGTTATTGGCAACTGTGACCACAAGAGTGATAGTAGGAATGTGGTTGTGGCAGGGCCTTTAAGGACTTGTAACAACTGTGACCACAAGTCCTTTAAGGACTTGTGGCAGGGCCTTTAAGCCTTAATATTAAAGGACTTGTAATTAATCATCATAATTACAAGCTTTTATATAAGAAGGCAAGAGAAATGGGAAGCAAATCCTTTAATATTAAGCTTTTATATAAATATTTAATTAAAACAGGACTCATGTAGCTTGCCCCATAAAGTTGGGACAATCCTTTAATATTAAGGCTGTATTTGGTTGCAGTGCAATTTTATTTGCACTAGTACCAATGCATGGGAGTGAAATGAAAAGAATGCAAATTCTGGTTTAATTTTGTTTTGGATTTTACTTTATTTTGCTTTAAGTCATGCTTTACTTCATTTGTACTGCAATCCAACAAAATAAGGTAACATTTGAAATAAAAATAAATCATAATTTGCACTATCATGGTTTTGCATCAGTGAAAGGAAATTTGCATTGCAACCAAACACAGCCTAAGCTTTTAAAGCATTGAATAAATAAATGACATCAACTTCTTTTGTCTTAAATTAGGTTTTAGGTGAAGCTGAACTACTGTAGCCGAAGTAGCAGAAAAGAGGAGAAGAAGAAGAGATGCTGGAATGTCGAACTGTACTAGCCAGTCGACCATGCTATTATTTATATTTGAATGTAGTACAAGATACAAGTAATTACTGGAATGCCCCTGATTAGTGATGGGACACCCAGTTAACTTAAAACATTAAACAAGCTTAGGCCCATTAA
>NW_010729093.1:733091-761918 GCF_000365185.1 Nelumbo nucifera | reverse complement strand
ATTACTGGAATGCCCCTGATTAGTGATGGGACACCCAGTTAACTTAAAACATTAAACAGGCTTAGGCCCATTAACACAGGCCCAGTTACAGGATAACTTAAACTTAAGTATGGGCTAATAAGAACTCTTATCAGCCGAACACTCATACAAAGAGACATCATTCTAACATTCTAACATTAGGTTTTTATTTTCATACAAATAAATGTTATTGCAATAGTAAACAACTGTTTTCTATTGAAAGGAGGCTTTTTTTTATGTTTCTTCAAAAACTTTGGGCATTTCTTGGATGAATCTCCAAAATGAACACCCATACCAACCTAAAGAAAGAGATTAAGAAAGGGGCACAGCCAACAAGTCACTATTAAACCACAACAAAGGTATACGTGTTTCAGTCTCTTCATTTCACTTGCACATAGTGTACCAACAAAGCAATTGGAAACATCTTGTCTTAGGTTATAACCTCAGCACTCTATGCAACAGAGCCAAACATGAAAAATCTTGTACTTCTAGGTGGAATTCAATTTCCTCATGCCCTCTCGACCTGGGAATGTTACCCCCATATTTTATTCACAAGAAGTATAGAAAGAACTTGCTACAAAAGTGCCTTTAGATTTTCCTCCCAAAATTGAGTACTCAAGCTAGCAAACTTTTAGTATCCATGAATGACTTCCTTTGTAATCAATAGATCATTGCTACTAAATGTTTCCAAAATATGCTTCCTTTTCCTCTATTTCAGGAACCTGTGGATTCTGTAGATGACATTATCAAGTTCTGTGAAGAAACTGGTTTACCTGTTGCACTGGATGAAACTATTGACAGTATGCAAGAAGATCCTGTTGATAAGCTTTCAGAGTTCGTGCAACCATGTATAGTTGCTGTTGTAAGTCAATGCTGTTTTGTTATAACTTATGAGAAAAATGATAGGGTTGTTAAATAGGAATTTGTTCAGTGCTTCAATAATTTAATTCCACTATATTGGTTGTGTCAGGTGATCAAACCAAATGTTGTGGGAGGATTTGAAAATGCAGCACTGATTGCTAAATGGGCTCAGAAACATGATAAGATGGCAGTTGTCAGTTGCGCATTTGAAAGCAGCCTTAGTTTGTCAGCATATATTCAGTTTGCACGTTATCTTGACCAGCAGTATGTTGAAATATGTAAAGTGAATAACAAGGACCCAAGCTCAAGGATAGCTCATGGTCTTGGGACATATCAATGGCTTAAAGAGGACATAACTACCCAAAAACTCAAGATTTGTGTTCATCCACATCGCAATAGTGTAGAAGCATCTATTGAAGATGCTGCTCAGCTCCTTCAGAGTTTTCAAATCAATCATGAAACCATCCAAAGAAGTTATAGTGGAGAGAAAGTTCGGTCATATTATTTGACAGTTAGTTGTCAGGACTTATCCTGTTCCCTTAAAGTGCGAGATGCTGGAAGAAGTTTAGATGTAAGTTAATTGATTGCTTTAACAAATGTATTTGAGCATGTAGATATCATATGAATTGTGATTCTACAAGAGACAAGTGTATTTGGGTACAATGCCAAATATATAACTAGTAATTTGGATGCATTGCCTCACTACATAGATAATTATCCCTAAATTACAACAATAACTGAGGTTTGACTCCACAGAAAGGATGAAAAGAATCCATTAGGTCCAATTGATTCTGGCCTATCTCTTTACAGTTGGAGACAGTAGTTCTTGCATCCATTTTTTATATACATTTTAAAGGGAATATGTTATCTGATGTACCGTATGGTTGACAAGTCATATAAACTAGTATCATGTACTTCACAGGTAAGAAAAGGGCCATTAGGTTTGTCTGGTTAGACCTAAATTTGTACGTATGTCACATGCTGCTTCCTTGTTAGAATTTTGGATAGAAGGCCAGAAGCTCCTCTTATAGAAAGGAAGCTTCTCTAATGTGTGTACCTTGATGCATTCATTGAAGTAAACTGCTGAGTTTTCTTCATATTTTGTTGGCTATTGCCCAACCACAATAATATATCTTTTGATGTAATCGATGGAATTTCTATATTCCATCATGGTTCACATATCATGAATGCCCGGGTGCTTATTTGTGCATATCTATTTCAACTATTTGTTTGTAAGGTCATCAATTTTCCCATTTCTTTTTGCATTTATTTCCGCTGATGTGAATGGAAGGAAGTTGATGTATAACTTGCATGAAATCCATCCTTAAGAAGCAATTTATGTGGTTTTTCAGTATTTATTTTAAGACTCTTAGTTATCTGTCTGACAAACAGCTTATGACCCATTTCAAGTTGCCAACTCCTCATTTCTTTATATATGAAAATGTTACTTTAGTGGGAATATAGTTGCACCAAAGTTTCCCCCCCTTTCTCATTCATCAACTTTATTGAGCTAGTGCAGGATAAGGTAATAATTTTTCTTCATGGCTTTCTTGGGACTGGTGAAGATTGGGTACCCATAATGAAGGCCCTTTCAGCTACTGCACGATGCATTTCAATTGATCTTCCAGGTCATGGGGGATCACTGTTACAAATTGGTCCTCATAAAGAAGCAAAAGTAGAACCAGGTATTTCAATTGAAGTACTTGCAGATGTATTGCATAATCTGATTCAAGATATTACTCCTGGAAAGGTTCTCCTTGTTGGATACTCCATGGGAGCAAGGATTGCATTATATATGGCCCTGAGATGCAACAAGAAGGTAGACCAATTTTCTCTTCAATATATGATTTTCTTTTCTATTTTGTTGTTTCCAAGATAAAACATCAGGTTGAAGTTTCTAAAGAAACAAAACTCCTGTTCATGAAGATCAATGGGGCTGTCATAATATCAGGAAGTCCTGGATTGAAGGATGTGGAAAATAGGCGAATTCGTACAGCTGAAGATGATGCAAGAGTACAGTACCTTTCTGTGCATGGCTTGCCATCCTTTCTGGATATGTGGTATGCTGGAGGACTTTGGAATAGGTGATTGACCACTTCTTTCATGCCACATTCCTAGTTTCATGCCTCTGTCTATTATCTGGATTACATTATCATGCAAAGATGCTGGCTTGTACCTTTAGTTTACTCAAGATGCAACTTTGATTTGTGCATGACTGAGTTTTTCATGTGACAGCTTACGTAATCATCCACATTTTGAACATATAGTTGACCACCGTGCACAGCATGATGATGTTCACTCTCTTGCAAATGTCCTGTCCAGTTTAAGCATTGGGAAGCAACCGTAAGCTAATCTTCATCCTTTGATTTTTTTTTCTCTTTAATCATGAGATCATTTATTAGTGCACCACTTGGTATCCATTAGATAAAGTTTATTTCAATCGAACATTTAGTTGTGCCAACCATTACAATTTTCGAGAAGTTAGACCATTGTCAAGTGCCTGACATTAGTGCTGTCAATGGACCAGGTCTGGTCTGGTTCAGGATAGACCCAGACCAGATAAGGAAATGTGCAGAACTAATTCCAAACTAGACCCTATGGGATCTGTAATCAGGATTATTGGGTCTAACTGAATAAGAGCTAATTATAATTGATAGCTATCTTTTTAACCTGTAATTTGACAACAAACCTACTTATTTGTTAAATTGGCACATTTAGACCTCATAATATGATAATATTACTAGTATATCATGAAAAAAATAGGTATAAAATGGGAGGTATTTTTGTACTATATCTATATATAAATATATAGATGGTTTGGGTTTGGGTCTGCCTGGCCTATTGACAGCCCTAGACATTATCAAGACTGCGAACTTTCTGAGTCCTATTAGTGAGCAGCAACTTTTAGTAGTTTATGCACTCTGAGATTGCTATAGATGGTGTGTCCTGCAATGAAATCCCCATGTGAAGTTTGTTTTAACCAGAAACTTTGCATAGGTGTTAAAGCCTTACCTGCTTACGGCTTACCAAAGGTTATGTTTCCCAGAGGGTGGGAGGGGTCACATTGAGTTAAGATGTTTTCGTTTACCAATTGAACATGTGGGAACACAGTGAATCATTGCTTGGTGCAATGGAGAAATCTCAGGATGACAAGTGTGATGACTTGGGTTTGAGTCTTAGAGCAGCCATTTTGTACCCAAAAAAATTGTCGAAGGTTAGGTCCATTTCCAGTCTATCCCTCCCAAGACCCTGGGATAACTGGGATCATCACTGAGCAATGGCCCTTCTCTAGATACATGGAAAGAGACAATTACACATTAGCTTTGCTCAGACTTTTTGACTTGGTCCATTGCCATGAAAAAACTTTAATCAAAACTACTGGCTGATGAGTAAGACTTATTCCAGCTGGATCAATATGGTCATCTGAAGTGTGAAGTCCCAGTCTCTGACTTGTCTAAGATCAGTAAGGATTCACAAAAAGATTGAATTTATCACCTATAATGCGAAGTAAACTAATGTTCACTTGGTTCCCCCTCTCATGCTAGGTCCTTGTGGGAAGACTTGAAGCAATGCAAGAGGCCCCTCCTGTTCATTGTGGGGGAGAAGGATCAAAAGTTCAAGGAAATTGCTCGGCAAATGCACAATGAGATAAGCCATGGATTGGGAAACAAAGATAACAAACACAAAATAATCCATGATATTGTTGAGGTTCCCAAGTGTGGTCATGCTGTTCATGTGGAAAGTCCCCTTCATGTGATCAGTTCTGTGAGAAAATTCCTGAGAGACTTGGAAGAGAGAGAATCCTGATCAATCCTAAAAGCTAGCTTCCATTGGTCTTTTGCTAACTAGTCCTGGTTGTTTTGGATGGAGAAAGGGCCTATGCTAGTGCTACACATGTTAAAACATTAAACTTTGCACCTACACGGCATCCAGAAATAAAATATCCATTTTGGTCTCAAGACTCTCAGTCTCAACTACAAAAATCTTGCTTGGCTGCATCCTTGGATTTCGTTAGCCCTAATTTACATGTTGGACCAACAGTCTTTGGGGAGGGCCTTCTTGGGTGCCTATATACATTCCCACCGGTGTACATGAGAAGAGCCTTGTATGTTGTGACTGAATTTTTATGAAGGTCGTACTCTACTTTAAATGACCACAAACTGACCTTGGATAAGAGTGGCAATTCCTTCGGTTTTTTAAAATCGAGTAGACATAATTTTATTTTTCGCAATAAATGTTAGTTCTATTTGTCTTGTTGCGTATGTGATTATCAGAAGGTTCTACCATAATATTCTATTACTGAATTACATGTATTTTATTTTAGAGTTCAACTATGATATGGAAAAGACATGATATCTGAAAAACTTCTGACCAGTCAATTGGAATCATAAAAGTGGTAGTCAATCAGGTGTTATTTATCAAAATTCATGGGTGGTTTTGATTGGTCAAAACTCTTCCCATACCATATCTTTTCCGCATCATGGATTTTCCCTTTTATTATTTATTATTTATTATTTTTAGGTTTTCGAATGATGATTCAATGAGCAGCCAATGAATGATGAACACGCAGGGTGTATCCAAACAGAGTGCACTAATTGCATGATTTGTCGAAGCCCTATGTGTATCAAACCGGATTTCCTGCCCATTACTCTACCCGCCTTGAATTGCAGCCATACATCCTCATCTTGTATTGCCATCTGTGAAATGCGCGACTGCAGTGTACTGTGGGTGGGGCACGGATAGCACTGTTTTCAAAACCAGACCCGACCAGAAAAACTGAGAATCGGTCAGATGACTGGTTTTGGTTTTTCCCAAAACTGGAAATTTGCCTAAAATCGTTGATTTTGGTCAGCAAACCACTGACCTGGGTGGTTAACTGTTCGAATGGTTTTGACCGTTTTTTATTTATTTTTATTTTTTTGTTAGAATGGGCCAATCGTTCGGTTCAAACGAACAGACCATTCGACCCAATAACCGAACCCCTGACTGGTTCGATCTCCAGGTCGATTTTAAAAACCATGGCGGATAGAGAGTGAATAGAAAATTGGGTTTAGGTGTATTCTTTTCTCTTCTGGCTTTTTGCCTAGCGCTGATATATTTGAATCAATTGAAGTCAGCCCAACCATGCGGTGAAATTTTGGCTTTGGATATAGCAAAATGAAAAGCCTTGAGTGTATTCAAGTTCAAAATATCGATACTTTGAAGAAAAAAGAGGAGCGTGTCCTTAAACACCCAATACGAAGTTCTTCTGTATATCGATACTTCAAATCTTTGGTGTATTTATTTTGACCTAAAATTGAGAATTTTTTTGGTAAAGAATCGAGAATCTTTATTGAAACTAGTAAATGTGTAAGTTGCAACTTGAAGTGATAATAACAACAATTTCATTGTTCTTATCAAAATATAAGAAAGATAAATAATTGAATCAAGGTTTTAAATATTGATATGTCCAATACGTCGGTAGGGGTGTATTGGACAGTATCGTTACTTTTTTTTTATTTTTTTTAAACTAACTTAGGGGGGCCGGTTTAAGGTTCCTCCAACCCCTGAACTGGTCAGAACCCCGGTAAACCCTCTGTAGGGGTGTATTGGGGTGCTCCCAATATGATACGTACCAACTTGAATTGAATCATGGTGCATAGTTAGATATATTGCATTTTAACCTAAAGGCCCGTCTTAAAATCTTCATACTTGTGGTTTATGTGTCAATGTTTTCGGTTGAATTAGGTAGATATATTACATGCCAACGTTTTGTTTCAACTTAAACCACTTTGCAAAAAAAAAAATTGACTTGGTCAACAACTATATGACCTTGTTGAATTGTCGACTTATTTGAACAGCACAACATATTATGAGACACTAATTTTCATTTCTTTTTTTTTTTATTTGAGCCATTTCCATCATTCATGACAATAATTTTTATTATTAATTTATGAAATTACAAGTTGACTTGTTTGATTGAGAAGGAAATGCAGTTCCATCAATATTTAGAACATTAGATTTTTATGTGTGTTTTTTATCTCATGATTAAATCAACTAGTTTGATTAGTTTAGTAGTTTATCTGTCACCTAATCAAGATTTTGGGTTTCCATACCACCAAACTACTTGCTTATAACAAACTGAGTTTATCTGAGGGCTGGCTCGTTGGTGTGTTAGCTGGTTTGTTCCAGCGGTGATGTGGGATCAAATCCCGCAATCAGCACTTTGGGGAAAAAGGGGTCTGGGGAAAGTTATTAATGGTGCATAACACCGGTTACCAAAAAAACAAAAAAAAAAAAAACTACTTGCTTATAAAACACCATTGACTCGGTTAATGACATGGTGACCTAACTACTTGAACTATTGAGTTATTTGGTTTGGCTAGTGGAGTCAAGTTCTCTGTTTTTTAATCTTTTTTTTTATATTACATTTCCATCATTAATAAGAATAAGTTTTACTTATGACATTATTTTTTTAATATAACAAATATATAATATTATAGATCTTAATGTCTACACTTATTTTAAATATCACAATGACATCTTGGGTTAACTCATTTGATTGAGAAGGTTAGACCATTGACCTAGAACTTAGATAGGAAAACAAATTTCATTTTTACATTGGTTTTAAATCTTATACTTTATTTAGCCATTAATAAAAATAATTATTGTTTGATATGATTAATATATAAATTTTCTATTTTTTGTATTTTTTATAATCTTTTGTATATTTCTATTTTTAAAAGTTTCATCATTTAATTGATATTATGAGTCGATCCATTTGACCCAAATGGTTGAACAACGTACTAACCTACCATTCAAATAGAAAAGTGGTTGTGATAAAATATATATGATCTATAGCGAAAAATTAAATGGTTGTAGGTCTCATGCATTTTATTACTAGCTTGAAGTATTATGGTTGGCTCCATAGCTCAGTAACAGTTGGGAATGACAACGGGGCGAGGTGGGNGTGGGTCTGGGTTTTGCCTGCTCCGTATCCGAAATTCAAATTCCCTTTCCTGAATCCCAGCAGGACAAAAAACCTTAACCTCATCCCTGTCCCCCATGGGGAACCAGGATCCCTGACTTTGCCCCACCTTGCATGGACAAATAGTGCCCCCAACCTCAGAGTTTTGGGTTTTCCCTAAACCCATCCCAAACCCCAATCAGTGGTAAAAAAACCCACCCCGATCAGGGCGGGGAAGGGTGGGGCCCCACGGGGATGGGTGAAATTTCCATCTCTATTGCTCATTCTCACTCTCTCTCTCTCTTTTTTTTTTTTTCTCTGATATTACAGAGCATGTGCACATTAGATCCACCGACCTTACCACGGGGATTTGATCCCACACCCTATTAAAAGGTATGCCAAGTTAAACTCATCTACCCGGTGATGCAGTTTCTCTTTATGTAGGGGATTTAGGACCTATTATCCTCATGACAACAGCTGCACATAGGGAACATTTCCCCTACTTTTATGTCATTCAATGATTATTTAATTAAGGCTGTGTGTGGTTGCAATGCAACTAAATTTGCATTGATGCAAAACCATGGCAGTGCAAATTATTTGAATTTAAATTCTGACCTATTTTAGTTTATTTTATTTAATTGAAGTACAAATGAAGTAAATTAAAACATGAAGCAAAATAAAGTAAAATCCAAAACAAAATTAAACAAGAATTTGCATTTTTTACAGTTGCACTCCTATGCGTTTGTACAAGTGCAAATAAATTTGCACAGCAACCAAACACAGTCTACATAGCTTTTCATATAAAAAATATCGTTTTTCTAATTCTAAGCATTATCTTATAGTTTCCTTACCCAATGTAAGCCTGTCTCTTGTGTAAATGGGCTTTTCACCAAATAGGTGCTTAATAAATAAGCAGCCAAGCCGTGTTTGAGAGTGCTTATTGTTTCTAAATGGGCTTTTCAAATAAGTGTTTAATAAATAAGGAGCTTCTAAGTGTTTGGTGTGACATTTTAAATGGGCCTTTTCTTTATAAAAGGGTTTTTTCTAAAACGTAATAAGGCAATAAGCCTAAAGTTTTTGGCTTTTTCTAAATGGTCTTTTGGGTGAAAATTTTGGGACTTTTTTGCTGACTCGCTCAAACAGAAGACTGCTTGCAAGAGTCAAGACAAACCTATTCATTATTAAGGAAGATGAAATGGGAGATAGCATATAAGTACATTTATTTATTGATCTTATTGTGCGAAAGAAATCTTCATGTCTGGCCATATTTATGTGTATCAATTCAAATATACATATGTATGAGAAGCAGTAGACAGTTCATATTGTCTATACCCATCATAGTCGATCAAAAATAAATGAAGGAAGATAAGCAGATAAGGCATCAATTGATGCAGCTACATAATTCAATCAATAATCCATGGGATCTAATTTATGCTTCACCACTCTTCACAATCAACCATGGGATCTAAGGCATAGTTGATGACAATGAATGTCTCTAATGCGAGTAATGCTCATATGAATATGAATAGGCAGATAATAAGTTGGATCAACCTCTGTGTGTAAGAGTTCCAAGACTGCAACTCTCATGACCCCTGAGCCTGAACACTGCAATCAAACCTACTTTCGTAGTAGCAGCTGGCTGTCTTCAATTGTTTGTCGAATGTACGGATACCCATAGAACTAGAAGCCAATTCAAGCATCTTGATTCCTGACCTGACTAAAACAATGTTAAGGGTAAAATCCGGTTCTGGTTTAACTGCAAAATCGGTAAATCACTTCTAATTTTATGAAACTATGTCATGTCATTTGTCTTTAAAATTAAGGGTAAAATACGAAAACCTCTCCTGAATTTTCTGGCAATCGTAAAAATCTCTCTTTAAATTTTACTTTAATAAAAAAACTCAACACAAACCTCCTTTTTGTTACTAAATCACAGGAAAATATTTGAGAGATATGTTATTATTTTTTTTTAAATACCTATTTTATCCTTTTATACGTGATTTTATATATTTTAAAAGATAGGGCACACGAACCTCTAGGGCCGAAATGAAACTAACAGTGACTCTGGTGGTCGGAGAATATAACGTTGGCTCTCCTGGTCAAGGTTCCGAATGAAGAAGCCCAACGCCACCAAAGCATCAAGGAGGAACAAGCATCCTCCGCCAAGATCGCCGTCGAGAAATCCCTCACTGCCTCATTGTCCTCTTCCTCCTCTGCTGCCCTGTCAACCGGTCTTGTTTCTCATCCACTTGTAAAAGTTTCAAATGAAACCCCCGCGGATCATCTGCTCTTCGTGCCGGCATCCGTTGGGTCACCTTCGGTGGCTCCGCAGCCGAAGTATGTCTGTCAAACTGACCAGGTTCAAGTGCCGATGCAGGATCACATTCTGTGGTTCACACCGGTACCCGAAGCAGCACGACTGTACCTTCGATTTGAAAAGCCTTTCGGCAAAGCCGTGAAGCTTGATAAAATTTGATCTGATACGATATGATTTGATCTGGATCGTGGATCTATTCGTTTGGTTGTGAATGGGAGAGGGTCAGGGGTCATAGCTTGTTTGTGAAGCGGAGTTACCGCTAAGGATGGGTGCGATTGTCGGCGTCTGGTAGTCGGTCTTACTATTAAATGATAATTTCAGTGGTTGTTTAGTGGAAGCTGCCTTCACCTATTCATAAGTGGTTGGGGCTCTGCGAGATTTCCAGTGGGTGTTGTTGTATTGCAGAGATGGTTTTCATCGTAGAGATGAGTTTCTATTGATGTTAATTCAAGGAAAGGAAGAGCAACCCTGTTAATCTAAGGAAAAAAGAACATAGAAAATAAAATTTGTGAATGAGTGAAGGAAAGTGCACGATTGCTTTTTGTGAATTTCTTCGAGAGCCTCCATGTTAGCAGAGAATGTGATTATTGCTATGCTTTGTGCTTTTTGGGGAAGGATGACGTTGGAGAAATGGAAATATTTGAACGGGGACAATTTTGATGGTGCTGGGTTTCTTCATTCGCAACCTTGATCAGGAGAGCCAGCATTTTCTTCTCGGGCCACCAGAGCCGCTATTAGCTTCTGCTGGTTTCATTTCGTGGGTGTGTTAGGACTCGGCCTTATAACCAGAAGCAACACGAGTTCTGTGTCCTGTCTAACCAATTTAGGGGGTGCTCACGATTCGGTTGGGTATTTTTTCAAACCGAACTGATATGATCGGTTCTTTAAATATCTAAATCAAAACCGAATCGATGCAATCGGTTAATCGGGACCGGTTAATTGCGATTTGGTTTTTTAATTTTTTATGCACTTAAAATAAAAAAAAAAAAATTAAAATTGTCGGTAACTCGGTGGTTGCTGTTGGTGTCGGATTTTTCATGAAGATGGTGGATTTTTCATTTCTTTTTTCATTTTTCATGAAGATGGTGGTTGTTATCGGTGCCGGTGGTTGTTATCGGAAGTCTGGCGGAGACACAGAGAGGAGAAGTGATAGAGAGAGAAGAGAGACAGAAGTCTGTTTGATGGGCTTGGTGCTGCGTTGGTGCTTGCTTGTTGACGAGGCGGCGACCAGCATTACCACTTGGTGCTGCGGCTACTGTCATGCTGGTGGTTGGTGTGGGTTGCACGGCCATCTAGATTGGGGATTAGGGAATACAAAGAGTAGAAGCTCTTCATCTGCATTCTCCCATCCCCGTATGACCTGGATCTATAATTGTGCATGAATATACAGAAATACTCAAAGATTAGAGCGTTGAATTATGGAGACGATACTAGGGAGAAGATAAGGAAGTCAAGGAAGAGAAAATCAGAAGAAAAAGAAGAGGTATGGTTAGCTTCTCTGTGAGTTTGTGTATTGTTTCATTGGGGAATACAAAGAGTAAAGTAAACCGATGGGCAATGGAGACTATCGCATTGCCCAACTTTCAATTCAAAGTTTCAAACTGGCAATGCCAAACTGTTAGACACTTAGACTGGCAATTTGGCACTGCCAGACTAGTAGTGGCGGCAGTCTCTCGGACCGTCAAACTCTTTTAATCGAATTTCAAAAAAAAGTAAAAAATAATATATATATTAATCGGTTCGGTTAATCGATTTTTTGGTTTGGTTGGTTCGGTTTTTTTGCTCACCCTTACTAACTATTAATAAGTTTTTAGTAAAATTTTATAAAATCATATATAAAAGGGTAAAATAGGTATTTAAAAAATAACATATCAGTTAAACATTTTTCATTTGGTTTAATAACAGAAGAGAGGTTTGTGTTGAGTTTTTCCAAAGTTTAGAGGAAGTTTTTGTTAAAGTAAAACTTGAGGGGAGGTTTTTATGATTGTGAGAAATTTGAAGGGAGGTTTTTGTAATTTACCCTAAAGTTAAAGAAATTACCATCAATCTACCATAGTTAAGTGTATTAAAAGTTGTAAAATATATTATATATAGTATTTATATGACCCCATAATATACATACATATATACATATACATACATACATACATATATATATATATATATATATATATGCATCATGATTTTACTCCAATTGAACCTCTCTTTTCTCTGGTTCTATAACCAGTTCGGTTCTCTGAACATTGGTTTGAAGACATATTTTAGGCCAATCAAACAAACTCTTCCAAGAATAATGGCTTGATCATATATTTAAAGAGGCTATTTAATAACAGCTGAAGTAGCTGAACCGAAAGAAATATTGCTTTTATCTTTTAGTGAATAAATTTGAAAAGAGGTTGTGACATATGAGCTCCTTTATCCTATCTGAAATTCAAATCGGATTGATTATTATATCATGAATATTCTATTAGGGTTCTGCTTAACACAACGCCCATTCGAACAGTCCTTACAGCTTTGCATTGAGAATATTTTCATATTTATATATTTCATTTGATGGAGAAATATTCCCAATACAAAATTGCAAGAGGCCGTTGAGACAGTGTGACCACGGGCTTGCCCTGAACAAAGTAGATATCATTCTATTATTTAATACAAAGTAATACAGTTACCAAAGGTCCATTAATTAAGCCATAATAATGGATTGTCAGCGGATGCTTTCTTTATAGGAAACTTTCAATATATGGTAGAGAATGGCTATTTAGGTTGCATTTGGCAGTGATTTATCTACTTTTTGTTGTTAAAAATTCAGAATTTGTAAGAGTATTTTAACTATAAAAAGGAGATGAATCCTTAAAATAAAAAATGCGAAAAGCAACACCTTAATTAATTATTAGAAAAAAAAAAACCATACACACATTTATAAAAAAAAGCCGCACACACACAATGTAGGTCCCGGCAAGTAAAAAAATGGCATCACCCAATGTAGGTTCCAGCTTTTCCCAGAAGTAAGTTCAACTAATAGTCAGTTCATTAAATTCAGCTTTTCCCATATATGGGGCATGTAAAAGGGTCTAACAAGTCATAGCTAAGTTCATCAAGTAATGCCAAGCTTATCATGCTAAATTCTTTTTTGCTTAAGAACCAAGTAAAAGGCCAACATCAATATATTCTTGTTTCTAGCAAATTAATGAATGCATGTCTCTTCTCCTTGTTTCCAGCAAAATGAAATCGTTGGGAAATGTCATTTCCAAGATAATGACTTACTGATCGATCAGTGGGTACTGAAACCTGTAAAAAATTCATGGGGGCTAGCTGCATGTTGTTGATACGATTTTTCAGGTTTAATTTCTTATTGATCAAGCGGTTCAGTAGACATATATCCATGCCAATCCAAGAGCACATTCTGATGTTCTGATATTGCTTCAAGTCCAGCCCCTCAAATTAATGAATCGAATGACACGTAGACTAATAATTAATGAATAGAGACCATCACCATAGAGTATGTGGAAAACTAATTAACAAAAATGAATTTATATATTGTAATAAAAGAATATTGTCTATACAAACATGTTTCTCTTCTCTGTACAAGACTTGTTATGGGATCACTTCAATCAAATGAACTCATATCTACCTCTTCAATTCATTGTATTTCCAAAAATAAATAAAGGAACTGAAAGCTAACAAACCAATGAATAATTTTAATTTAATTTGCAGGCTTGAGTCATCTTGTTCAGGTAGATTCACCAAGTCACAAAACTAATTCTTTAGAGTGAGCAGTACTCTCACAGGTTCTGGATTCAGTCAAACTTAATTGGCAACTTATAAATCACCATCATCTCCATGCATGCATGCATGCATCATCATCATCATCATCATACCTGTTAGCAGAAACACAGTCAATATATCTATCTATCTGAATTCAATAGTGCAATTGTTATTGTGGGTGCACCATTATTTCTTGTATGACCAGCCTCCTAGCTCTATTGATGGTGAGAAAACTCAAGTAAACATGCTCCTCAAGCTCCCCCAGCTGCTCCAGAAAGCAAGACTCATGGGTTTCAAAGTCTTTCACAACCACCTCCAGTATCTGCCTCTTCTGGCTCCTCAAACACATCCTAGCTATGGCCTTGCCATGCTCTATCTCATCGTGCAACCTCACCACCAGCCGACTGATGGTGTCGAAATCCCTGTTCAGTATGAAAACCCCCTTAGCAGCTGCGTCGAGCTGTGCTTCAAGCCTTGCGAGCTTGCTTGTCTTCAGCCCAATTCGAGCAGATTTCAATTTCTTCTTCATGAAAGCTACAGAGAAAGTTAGTATCCCTGGTGCCGCCACAATGCCGATCAATGTGTGCACGGCAAGAACTAGGGTCGCCACCGCAAGTGCACCGCAAGCGATAACAAGGCTCAATCCAGCACCGTTCTTGCTTAACCGGATCAACCTTCCTCTTCTGATTATCCTTCTACGCTTTAAGGTTAGCTGCTTCAGCATCAATCCATATCTTTCATGGAGTAAACGGAATTGCACCGGGCTTGTGTCGGAAAGCGGGTTGTCGAGCGTCGCGAATGAGTCGAGTTCACGGAATATAATTCGACACTGATCGTCGGTGTAATCGCAGTATTCTGCTGGGAGCGTCTTTGTCAGGTTCATAATCCTTTGAATAATGCAGTAATTATTGCGTGTTTGATTGATTCTGTGGAGGAGGAGTTCACAGATTCTGCATGCTTCTAAGCTGCCGTCGAAGTAATCGATGAGAAGGTGATGGAGATGGGAGTTTTCGATCAATTCAATCAGGATCTCTTGCCGAGGTTCGAGCAAGAAATCGGAGAGACGGGCGTAGGACTGGAAAGGAGACAAAGGGGAGGATTTCTCTACTTCGCTTGTGGTGCATGTTCTCAGTTGATCCTGAACTTTGCTCCATATGTCTATGTAAGACTTGGTCCTGAAGGCTTCCATGTATTCCTCATTCACGCTTAACTTGTTTCCCACGCAACTCCCAACTTGCTGTCTTGGAGAAGGAGAACCACCTAAGAAAGCCAGAAAAATTGAACACCACAAATCAAAAACCAAAGATCCAAAGGATCCATTGAAGCAATTCGATCCAAAAGGTGAAGGGTTTTTCATCTCAATCTGGACCCATAAGCAAAATCTTTTAAATTCAGTCCTTTCTATCCTCAAAACCCATGAACATGAAGATCTTCTCAATACCTACGGAATAATCCCTACCCTACAGACTAACTACTACACTACAACAATCTGATTGAAAGTTGAAGGAAAGAAATACAAAAAATCTTGATGAATTAGTTCCAAGTTCTGAGCCGATCGAACAAAAGATCTCACCTTTCCTCAGAGATGATTTCAACTTGGGCCACATAATAATAAACCTTCTGATCTGAGAAAATATAGAGAAAAAAAAGGAATATATTAACTGTAGTTGACGCAAAAATCAGCTTCGTTCTTCTCTATTGCTCCTTGCAGAGAGAATTTAAGAAGAAGAAATCTGTTACCACCGCCTCCCTCAGACATGGAGTCTGCCGCACGATACCTTGACAAAGTACTGTTTGTGGTAACACGGTAGATCAATCAAGTTCCACTCTTGACAGAGCGTGTTCGTTTCTGCTCACGGATAAGCTCACGTTCTAATTCTATAAAGAGTTTGGTTTCCAACCTGTAATTTATACGCAAGAACCCATCAATCATTACTTTGAAATTTGAATAATCCAAATAGACCAATTAATTCAAAAGCTGGTGATCCTCGCTTTCACTCAATCTCTAGTGAACCTTGACGACCATAACTTAGCTAGCTAGGTCTACTGTTGATGCAATTGTACACCTGGCAAGAATGCATGGGACTCACCTGGAGATATTGATGGATTTCAGCTTGCCAGGTGGATCAAGAAATCTTGTGTCCACGTCAGATATGTTGCGTGCTTTTTAATGGATCAGATATTTTGGAAACGTGGGCTCCCTTGTAAATAATGAAAACCAAACTCTTCCGGATTTGTGATGGATGGGTTTTGGATTGTAGCACATGTTGCACGCCTTTTGGTTTCTCAGACAAGAAATGAAAACCCTTCCCTTCGCTGGGTTCCCACATCCCACACACAATTACAAAAATAAAATGATAAAGAAAAGAGGATGGTCTTAAATTCTGGAGATTATTAGAAATAATGTAAAAATCTTATTAATAGAGAAGAGTTTTTATATTAATTCTATAGGCAAATTTTTGAAACTACTTTTATAGTATAATTTAATTACTATGACCGTTAAATTGTAACTGAAGAGATGGAAATATCTGTTTTGCCCTTAAGTCATTCTCTCTCCCTCTTTCTTCCTCACCGCATCTAATTAAAACGATGCCACACTGAGTGGAGAGCAGCTGCATTGGCTTTGCAGGTGACGCTCGCCCAAATTTGTTCACAAACCTCACATATTCAGACTCGCTTGGAATCAAGGGAGATATGAATCGAGGCCTACTAAAAGAAGATCACCAAAGTTTCCCTCAAAACCTTCGATGATGAGACGAGAAAGCATGCTTTCTTCGTCTTCATCCCACCGGGAAACCGTGCTAGAAAACCATCAAGTCAAGAGCGTTGGCTGCATGTCAGGCATTTTTAAGCTGGTTTGCAAACACCAACAGCGTCGGAAGTTCCTCACCTCCGGTATCCCAGCTGGTCTAAAAACCCCACTCCTCCAACCACTGATATCTCTGAGATCGTCCAACGAGCTTCAACTCAGAAATGATTTTCTGATCATAAAAATTACACATGTTAAGATGGACTGAATATTCCAAAACCCATGAAAAGGAAATTATAGATCTGCCACGAATTTAGCATAACAATCTGAAAGTCATAGCTTGAACTGACTCTTCTCCAAGAATCAGAAAGAATGAAAACCGCCTTAGGTATATGTAAGATAAAGAAAAGTGGACTTACGGATGACGAGAGATTTGGATCTGAAATCAATAATGATTTTATTAGAAATGAGTGAAAAAGTATAAACAGATGCCGAAACACACAAAATCGTCAATCGTCAATCGAAGAAGAAAACCCTTGAACGTTGTCCTCAAGGGTTTTTGAAGCAAGCAAAGACCAATACATTTTTACTTTTTTCTCTCTTTATTTATTTGTGTATTCATTTCAAAATCTATTTATGCCATTATTATAGCAGAATTTAGCCATGAGCTCAAAACCCTCTGCTCCTCCTCGAAAGCCAAGGAATATGACTCATAGATTTACCAAATAATTTGCTAAATCTACCCGAGAATGATGAAATAATTTTTTGCAAGTAGATAGGTGTACAAATGGGCACCTCCGGTGATTTGCCGCGATTTCCGACCGTTGCTAGAGAGAGAAAGAGAGAGAGGTAGAGGCCAGAGGTGGAGGGGTCCGCTGGTGGTGTCGCTGGTGCCGGAAATGGATAGGTGATCGTCGGGATGGTGCTTCCATCACACCCAGACCAATGTTTATTTGTTCTTTCTGTTAATTTTAAGTTTTTAACATCTTGATGTTGGGTTGCATTGACTTCTTCGTCCCATCCCATTTTAAATGATTACAACTTTTTGGTTTTGCATTTTGTCCACTTAATACATTAGAAAAAAAAAATGAATGGCCAGAGCTTAGAGAACTTTTAGGTGGGGAACGCAATAGCAATCGGGAACTTTCAGATGAGACAGAGTCAGAGTTGAAGTCGGACACAGACATGAACACAGAATTGGAGACGATGATGAGATGAGATGGGGTCAGAGTTGGAGTTGAGTCGGAGATGGAGACGGAAGTGGGCATGAAATCAAAGTCGGAGATGAAGACAGTGACGTACGGAATAGGAATGGATTTTCATTGTGTACGAGTGTGATGATTTTTAAAAGGGTATTTTAAGGATTTTAAAAAATATATTACTCACATGATGTCATAAAACTTAGGAATACTTTAAAATAATATATAAACAATAAAAATATAGTTAATTAATAAATTAAACAGTAAAAATAATTTAAGAAACATTTAGAACTGATTTAGACATTTTGGATATTTTTTTTCTTTTATTTATGAATAAAATAGTTAAATAATGTTGTTGCTTGACGTAGGTTGATGAAACGAGTGTGTCCCTTAAGTGTATAAGTCAGTGTTTTAATTTCTATGCTGTTTTAATTAATTATATAATATCTTTAGCTAGTACCATCAATTCATCATAGAATTATAATTCGAGAAGAATAAACAAGCTCTCCGTTTTCGCCAAGAACAGCCAAACATTCACATGATTGAGAAATCTGGTCAGGTGTAAATTAAAGTTGTGGAAAATTTAAAATTATGTGTTTATTTCTTTTTTTTATAGGGAGAAATTAAGAGAAAATGCGGGAATAGTAATAAGATATGCGTGCACGGATGGAGTAAAGATGAGAGAATTTGACTTCTCTCTCTGTTCAGGCTTAGTTTGGAAGAAGTATAAATATAAATATGTAGAAAGCAAAATTTTGTATTTTGTATTTTGTATTATTTTGTATATCGTTATATTTTACATATTTGTATTTGTACTTTTTCCAAACTGACCCTCAATGTCAGAGACTTATTATTCCCTCACTGGAGTGTGATCCAATCTAGGCGTTAAAAAAAATAAAAAGAAAAAAAAAGGAAAAGAAAACCCTAATTTTGAAAGAGTGGAACCAAGAGATCGCTATATATAAACATATAGTTGAACAGGTAGGGCTGTCAATGGGTTGATTCTAACCGATGAATCTTAATCGCCTAAATCGACTATAATAGTTATGATTTGATTTTGTTCTGATTAATAATTGGATTAGTTTTTGTTTTTATCTATTCTAAATTAATTCAGACCTAAAATCAATTATTTTATTTAATATATTATTTTTTTAGAATATTTTATGTTTGAAATCATAAATTTAATAGATAATAAATAAGATAATAGTAGTTAAAAATATTTAATTTATTAACATATAAATAATTTAATAATTTTTTATCATTTTTAATTAAAGTTGTATTATCAAGTTTTAAATTTTAAGTTATTATTAAAATAATAAATATAGTTTTCAGTATAATATGGTCTATTGGGTCCAACCCGGGATGGTGTTGGGTCTGTCATTTTGTCCCGATTAGTAATCGGTTTGAAATTGGTTCTATCTAAGATTCGAATCACACCCTATCAGTTGATAGCCTTATCAATTCGACGTGACACCACCCATTTCACTATCAAATTAAATTGGGATACACCATAAAAATGGGGCCTGTCATTTATGAGATGTATGATGTCAGATGATATTAGTAGGGTGTTGAAACGAATTTTATTGGCAAATGACCCGGCCTTGCTAATCAATTAAGCAAGTTCACATCCGCTGTTTTTATTTCAATGCTGGTGTGTTCATGTTGGATTAGGGTCACAAGGGAGTGCTATTGTGATACACAACTACGGTCTCAGATTCTCAGTAGAGGCCGGACTCATAAATCAGCAATTAGGGTCACAAGGGAGTGCTCACAACACTTGCAGCCGTGCATTTGGAAGATCTTAATATTTGTATTTTTTTTTTTTAATATAGGGCTGAAAGTGTTGTGAGGATAGTGTGAATACAAATTTTATGAGGACTGAATCCGGATTTTGTTGGAATATAGCTTGTGGCTAAAACTGTGAATACGTGGCGTTTGATGTATTTATATGGTCCCATCCTGAATTGGATGAAGTATGTGAGGGCATGTTTACTACTGCCTGTTAAGCGATGGTGTTAAAAGGGATTTCGGATCTTCTATCCACGAAAATTCTGCCCATGCCTACCCGTAATACACTATCCCCTGTGAATTGGAAACATCTCCCCCTGCATAATACTATATAGAGGATGAGATATCCTCCATGTATAACTATGATTAACGTGAACAAAATTCTTGTAAACAGGAAATCCGGATTCGCTCCAAGAAACCAGCCGGTGATCAGTAGGTTTACCATGCAGGTGCAGGTGTGCAGCCATACTGGATTGATTGGTCAGTTGTGGGCCGGACCAGATAACCCTGTTGGGCTGGACCAAAAAAATGCATTTCTCATTACCAATTAGGGAAATGCTAATCATACATTCCTACTCCAGAATGTAACAATCAAAAAGCAATGCGTGCGGAATCCTAGTGTTCTATTATCAATAGAATGCTCCCAACACTATATCAACAGCCCCTGCAGGCACATATTGAAAATATCTTCCGTATCATTTAAGTTTGAGAACTCCTACCAACAAAACACATATCAATTCCCTCCTAATTGATCAGACATCACACATCTCACCATATGAGTGGAGCCTGTCACGTATGAGATATGCGGCATCTTAAGAGGTTATTGGAATGTATTTTATTGGCAGGTGACTGTAATTGCCTGTTGGGACACTGTTAATCTGAACTCGAAGCCCAATGGCCATTATTCATAATAGAGAAAGGTAAAGAAGAATATTTTTGCCATCCAAATAAATAATAATGTCATTGACTGTCATAAGTATTCTTGTCATATTGGAGGTAATTATTTTTAGCTCCATAATATTAGAGTACTTATCAGTATAATAATTAATTATCCTCTTATCAGTGTAATAATTAATTATCCTCTTATCAGTGTAATAATTAATTAGCCCGAGCTTTTCTTTAAAAAAAAAAAAAAAACTTGTTTTAGAATGGTGAATAATAAATCAAATTGATGACTATGCTTTAAGCGTAGACCATTTTTGATAATAAGTGATAACCCCTTTTAATTATTAGCATACTATTATCAATATCTTTAACCTATTCTATACTTAATATTTTTTTATTTCACTTCAAGTCGATGTTCAAAAAAAAAAAAATTTAAGAACTGTTTAAGAAAAAAGAAGATTTTATACATGGTAATTGGCATCCATTCAGTGATCGGTCCCAATTCCCAACTCTTGAAACATGGACCAAGTGGCAAGTTACAGGAGTCCAGATGGATGGGTCGACGTGGCCCACCATCTTCACTGATTATTCAACTGGGCTGGGCTGGGCTAGCTGGCCCAGGTGGCCCACTCGCACCCTTGCGTCTCTTTGGCTATGTTTGGCATCACTTCACAGAATCACTTCTAGTAATTGTTTGGATTCTTAATATGAGAATCGAGAAACATGTTTGGACACGAATATGAAGTTTTTCTCATTCGAAACCGAATGAGAAATAGGTTCCGGAGGCAAGATTCTAAGAAGTGAAAAACATACACTTCTCAGAATTACAATTCTTGCCACGGTAAGTTTAAATTAACGAACACATGTGCCCATGTTCCACGTGCGAACATGGACACTCTCGTAATTTTGCGTGAAAATAGATAAGGCTCAAGAAAAGCCCTAAATCATTTTTATTCGGGAAACTCCGACAGTATCAAAGAGTTAGTATCGACTAGTAGTATTTCAAGCCGGATTATCTCCATTTGATACTTGAATTGTTATGCTCCTATATATTCGTTATATGACTATCAAAGCAATAAGTCATTTAATTCAGCCACTTTATCAAACGAACCCTAAATCATTTAAATTTGGGTATTTCCAACTAGCTCCTATTCTTAAAAACATGCATTTTTGGGTCATCATAGGTACCCTAATCATGGCCCATCTACTTACATGTTTTAGAATCAAACCAGAACATTGGGCTAAGATATTCATCCCAACCCCAACATAGAAGTTCTCTATGAATATGAATTTTGGACAAAACACAACTTCATGCATATTTTAGGAAAACTATCTATACAATTACATTTCTGCTTACATTAGTATGTAAGTTCATGCAGTGCATGGGGGTTAGATAGAAATTTGGTTAGACTAGAGATGACAAATTTGGATTTTGACATCAGTTTGGGCTCGGGTCAGGATCCATATTCAGGGTTCGTTCTTGATCTGATCCAATCCATCTAATTTACATTCCTACTTTATTAAAAAGAATTATGAGAGATTAACAGATTTAAGAAGAAATAAAAATTTTAATTAGAGAAAGGAAAATTTTACAAACATTGACTAAGGAAGGTTAAAATTTTACAAACATTCCTGAACTAACTATGTCTACAACTCTACAACTTGAAAAATGGTTATGAAATTTTAAGAAATAAAATTTAGTTCTAAAAGGCCAACTCAGTGGGAACTACGAAATCCATTTTTTATGATTCATTTGGTTTGCAATCCAAATCGGAATCGGAATCAAAACTGAAATCCTTCAGAATGGTTTATTCTCTTAGTTTATTTGGTTTTAAACAGGAATAAGAATAGGAATTGAAATCAACAAGAATGACATTTCATTCCCAAATTAGAGGCAGGGAATAGCCATTCCCTCAAATGAAAGAATGCCATTTGAGCAAAAATAGGAATAAAATTTCGATTCTATCCAATCAAACGATTAGAATTGGAATAGCCTATTCCGATTCTAATTCCAGACTCCATTCCTGCGAACCAAATAGTGCTTTAGTGTGACGAATTGAATGAGATATTGAAGATTGGATTCTGTTTTGTCAATTTTCAGTAGAATATTCTCCGTTTGGTGGGGATGTAGTGCAGTAATGGTCCGATCCCAGGCCGAGACTTTAATAAATCTGAGGCAATTTGAAGTCGTCCTGAATGAATTTCCCAGTTAGGCTTCTCTAGATGACGAGCCCTCAGTGCTACCTGGGAAGGTTACACAAGCCTAAATCTCCTTAGTTTAGCCTGCCATATGTCATCATCCCCACCTCCGCCGTTAATTAATTAATGGAGCTACTCTGGGTGATCTTTGAATCTGACTTGGTTTTAGTTGTAAATGCTGTGCAAATGAGAAACCATGAGGAACACATTCTCATACATACCAAATAACAAACACATCCTGTGAATGCCCTCTTTACATGGATTAGGCTGTTGATCACATTTATATTTTATAGCCATCCAGTGTAGCTTTTGGCATGCAATTGACTGGAGAGGGTTAAAAGCCTAAACAAAGCATATGATTATAGATTTTTTGCATGGATTTCTCAATCATCGTATAGTATGAATATGCTGTTGATAGTTCATAACTTGCGCTAGTCGATACTCTGAGACTAAAATGGAAGCCGGCTGTATTAATTAAGGATCTGTTTGGTTCGCAATAATAGAGACTTGGAATTGGAATTGGAATTGGAATGGGAATGGTCCAACCATTTGGTTGGATGGTGTTCCCTGGTTTGAGGGAATGGTCTTTCTTTCCTCTCTCTTGGGAACCAGAATCCATTTTATCTAATTCTGATTTCCATCCAAATCAAATGGAGCATAATATAAGCACAACAGAGGTTCGACTTTTAATTTCTTTCTAAGGCCTAGTTGGTATAAATTATTTATCCAAATCTGGATAAGCACAATAAATTAATATATAATGATCATTTTATTCTAGTCATCACATATTCACACTTTAAGTAATTTTCCTGAGAATATTATTTACCTAGGTAAATGAACCATTCAGGAATCATTCTTTTTTCATAAGACCCATTTAATAACGAAATACAAGCACATGTTTTCTTTTATAAGGAACCCACCAACTTACCCACCCCATTTACTGAAAACGAACGCCACCAAAGTGAATTGCTTACGGTTTCTATCATTTGATCAATGGGTCAAACTATGATAATTATTCCTTGCCAGAGATCACTACTTCATTCTTAGTTAGAATCAATTAATGGTAGCAGCAACACAAAATTACGTACTTGTCAACAAGAAGGTGAGACTGGAGGGAACACAGAATATGGCACGCCTTTCAGTTCACTGTTGTTCTTCATCACCTATGTAAGATTTCATTGGAAGGAAAAAAGGGTGGAAACTGGTGAAAGCAGATTCTGCTCTAATGATATTTTGGATCTCTTGAACAACATATTTTGGATATTGGAAAGAACAAATTCCTTTCTACAATGTGCTTCGCATGATCGCATCATTAGTCACCACCTAAATAATATACAATACTAAGTCACTCGGGATTTTCTACTCACTTTTCCTATCCACTCTTTACCCACCGTGAATTGGAGTCACACATCTCTATTATGAATTGAGAGATATATGACTGTAATGTACAGCGGGTAGAGAGTGGGTAGAAAATCTGAACTCATAGTAAGCGCCTGTTTGGGGTGTCAGATGAGATGAAGCTAGTTGAAAAACCACCATTTGGAATTGACCCATACCCAGTCAGCCCATCCTATACCATTGGGCCCATTTGGGTATGGATTGAGTTACTTTGAAAAAGCCACTAAAAAAATCCCAGGGGAAAGCCATGTTTTTTGCCTTGTATGATAATTTTGGGCTTGGTTTTTCACTAAATTTAGAAGTCACTACATGAAAGCCCTCCCAACGCGAACATGGAGCTCAATTTTAACCTGACCGGGACTGAACTTCATTACTGAAGAAGCCAAATATGCCCCAAACTTCTAAAGCTACATTTAGATATAGGGAAAGTTCTAGTGACTTTGGGTGAATGTTGAACTAGGGGAGAAATTCGGTCTAGGTTAGGTTGGGTTGAAGTCAATCCTAATCCAACCCAAGCTGTGGAACCCTCTATCCTAACCTTAATCCAATCCAAAGTCTTTGGGTTGGGTTTGGATTAGCCCAACTTACCTAATTCCTTTAGCCAAATGTTTTTATTTCTTATACTCAAGGGTCGAAGTTGAGTTTTAGCATAGTTATCAATTTATCATGCTTTTGAAAAATTTCTACTAAACTTAATATTGTTGGCATAATGTACATGCATGAAAATAGAAACATACATAAATAAAATAAATAAATAAATAAATATGTATATACACATACATATATTAATAAATGCATTATGTCACATACATATATATATATATATATACACATAAATAAATGGCAGCGAATTCAACCCTAACACAACTTGAAGTTAAGTTAAGTTCATACTTTTCAACCTAACCCAACTTTTTCGGACTCGATTCTGGCTAATTCAACCCAAATTGCACCATTAGTAGAACCCTCAAGGGATTGGTCATTTTGAAATCCCTCTTTTGGATTACTTCGGGATCCCAAGGGGGAACACAATTTGAAGTCCCTTTCTTGAGCAGGATTTAGAACAATTGATGAGGAATCCATTCCCATTTCCATAGGTCGATTCAAACACTTCATAACCCTACGCCGTCTGTAGGTTGAAGGCTTGAAGCTGAACTAAATTGATGCGACTCCATACCCTTTGGAACAATGATCTATATATCTGCTCTGTTTTGGGCTTCTCAAAATCAAGCAGGTGGCAGCTTGGGAGGCTGACAGGGGGGCATTCCACTTGCACGATACATCAAATCGCTTCCTATTGTAAGTTTTACCAGAATAGTCTTTCTCCATTAATTGCAATCCAAACACAACCCAGAAAATTTCAACACCTTTATTCAAGTGAAAGAGCCAATGCGAGAAATTTGAATCCGCCATTACAGTTGTTGGTGGTGCAAGAGCTTTAACTAGGGTGGACTGTGGACACTGAAATGGTCATATGGGGTACACAATGCCAATGAAAACAAATGGACGGGTCATGTCATCCCTCCACATGTCTGAAGAAAGGGGAGGCGTTCCCAAAGTTTTCTGGACATGCTTTCCACCCACCCAGTACAATCAGTTTTCACGTTGAAGAGAAACATTTCTGAAGAGTTATGATCAGATTGATCGATCGAGTACTCATTTCCAGAGTGGCGGCCCCTCCTGTTCATCATTCATTAGCTTGAGAACTTGGACATTTTTTTTTTTTTTAATTTGGTAAACTCTCAAGCCAATAGATGATAAACACACAAGGTCATACACTGTGAGTGCTCCTGTCGAATCACCAGCTTTTCGTTTTTTGGGGCAGGTGGGAACGATCTCTGCATATCCATGATCCATCTTCTCGTGGCCAACATTCGAGTTTGTTTAAGAGATTAACTTGTTATATCTAGCTATCACTCAAGCACAGATCGATCAAACTTAATGGTTGGATTCTGATTGCTGGTGCAACCAAGTACAAGGCGCATTTGCTGTTGTCATGAGCTTAGTATTTATAAAATATGAATCAATTCATTAATCAGATTCATGATAAAGCAAGTATACTGTAGATTAACGAAGAGACTGATCAGTTGATTTGGCTCAACCTGTGACTAAATTTACCCTGAACTGAGAATGGGTGTTCAAGTGAATCAAGCACTTAGCAGTATTGAGATTTCGTTCCAAGTCATTTTTTCTTTTGTCCTTGTATTCTTTTCAGGCACAATAAGGCCACTCGGCCTTTTCCATTTTCTAATCTTACAATGTCCTCCAGGAAGGATGATGCAGTCAAAATAAACACTATTTCAGAAAAAAAAAAAAAAAAAAAAACGACTTGCTTATATATATCAAGAAGAAGCAACACACAGTGTCGGTTGGTTTTATCCCCAAAGCCTGTTCACTACTTCAATTGGTACGAGTAGCAGTATTATATGAGAAGTGTCTATGCAAATTATAAGTGCAGCATGAGACTAGTGATAATAGTCATCAGCTGTGTCAATTATTAATTCAACCTGCCAACCCACTTTTCAAATTTCTGATTTTGGCCAAAGCAAACCTGCTTTAAGCTAGGACCAACCATCTCTCTCTCTCTAGATCTCTGTGTCATTATAGTATTGTATGTTCCAGTTTTTGGTTGGTTTTAAATGCTGGTTAGCATTTACAATCCCGGAAAAGACCCATCCATATTTGCTATCCAAAGCCCACTCTGGTACTCTTTGCGCTCTAGTACTGGTTTCTAGCATTAAATTATTAGTATCAGAACTAAAGACCCCACAATGATAGCAAACCATTAGTAGCCACTCAATCTCCTTTTCCATGTGCACAAAATACCAACATGCTGATGACACACTGACAATGACACCCACACTCTATTATAGGTTTAGTGTAGTGGTTTTTCTTATTGACTAAAACTACACTTATTGGTATATCAATGACACCCACAATTTGTTTGTATGAGTGCTTGAAAAGAAGTTTGGAGGCATTTCTGTCATTTTGGAGGGCTATTAGGTGGGGATGTTAGTAGAGACAACTTTAATAATTTAATCTAGTTTGGCATGAATACCTGAACAGTGTTTTCCAATTCGTTGTTCATAAACAAGTTGTTGGGCCAAATCATTAGCAGAAGTGGCCATAATGCAAGACGACCAGGAGAATGCAGAGAGAAAAGTCTGTCTCCTATTCACTAATGGAGAAGCCAAAATGGTGTTTTGGAAGGTTTATAGTTGCAACCAAACAAGCACTCGTTGTCAATCGAGACCTTATTTGGCTTTTATTTTGGGGCTCTAATGGGCGGTTGGTCTGGTTGACAATTCGACTTAGGTGCCCATTTGGTTTTTGATGATTCGTTACATGGATTTTGTCTTCTTTTTGGATATTGGAAGAAAGTTGCCTAATAGAGAAAAAAAAATAAAAAATTATATGTTCTTACTGTTGAAAAACGGATCTAGCAATTAGACTTGTTCACGAGCCGGGCTTCAGGCCTGATTTTACATTATATCGGATTCGAACTTCAGGCCGGGCCCATTTAAAATTTGGCAAAAACCAAACCCAAACCCGATCCATCAACAGGTCTACTAGCAATCATATTTGAGGCAGAACCATTATCTCTATTGAATGGTGCTTTGTGTTTAATGGACCTGTCCAAATCTCCTAACACAGTCTGAGACAATAAGCTACTTTCTATTTATTATATTGGATGCTTATTATTTGGTTGGGTATAGAAAACACAATTTTTGATAATTTGGGCAATTCCCAGTGGAAGGAATCATTTATCTACTCTTACCTCATTCCCTTTGTGCATGAAACCATGAGAGTTTATATGAATCTAGATGCTTCTTTAATTTGATTTCAGGTTCAGTTTCGCCACCATGCATGGATATCCTATTATATTGATAAAAGTTGCATATATACATTGTTTACTAGGATTAATAAAACAAAAAGTTTAATACATAAAGAGTTAGTTTTGTTAAGTAATTATGAACTATAGGAAGTTTGAAAACAACTCTGAATTCTCTGCACTATAAGAAACAAATTAAATTTTCTTCTTTTGTAGAGCTCTAATTAAATGCAGTGAAGTAATCGTTGAGTGTTCTAAATGCTGGATGCTTTGGAGATGTTTTGTTTTATAATAGTATTTCTCTAAATGGATATTTTTTCTTCTGTTCCTTTGAATGTTGTCACCATTGAAATTATATATTCTTTATTTTCATGAACTTAACATTTTATTTTTGATATTTAGTGATAACTTAGACTTTAGGGTTGTTTTCAAAACTTTTTTTTTCCATTTAGAGATCAAAGCTTTGCTAGATATATTTATCAATTGCCTTAAAGGACATGAAACTCCCCATGTAATTATAATTTGAACAAAAAAAAAAACAAATTCCTAATTTATTCTTTCAACACAAAGATAGTTTCAATTAAGCATACGATCCCAGAGATGAAGGATAGTGATGTAATCGTTTTTGGTCACGTACCATTTTTTGTGATGTATAAATTTTTTGGCTAAGTACCTCGTTGTTTGACCCGGTGGTGGCATGCCTTGGTGATGAGCTACTTGGTGGCGAACTGCCTGGTGGCGAGCTGCCTGGTGGCGAGCTGCCTGGTGGCGAACTGCCTGGTGGCGAACTGCCTGGTGGCGAACTGCTTGGGGGCGAACTGCCTGGGGGCGAACTACCTGGTGGCAAACTCCCAGGTGGCGAACTGCCTGGTG
>NW_010729093.1:702321-731944 GCF_000365185.1 Nelumbo nucifera | reverse complement strand
CAGGTCGGCGCTTGTGTCCGGGCCAGGTTGCCAGGTCGGCACCTGTGGCAAGCTGATCTGGCCAGGTCGCGTGCAGGTCGCGCCAGGCCAGGTAGACCGGTGCCCAGGGGGACACCAATTTGGTAAGTTGTTGCCTGGGTGCTTGCCTAGTTGTCACAAGGTGCCACGTGTCGCAATTTCACTGGAAGGCCAAATTTGCCCTCATCAGATAGTATAAGCAAGACTTAAAATAGTATGATTATCATCAATATATAAAGGCATGGATGTTAGAGAGCAAACAGTTAATGTAGCTACCAACTTATAAGAAAAAAAGAAAAGCAAGTTGCTTGTGGAATATTGGGATTTGTAAGGGTAGTGAAGACTTTTACTGTAATAGATATAATGATGAGCAATAGAGAGATTGGGAAACAAAACATAATCATGAGAATGGAGAATAATGAACAAAACATCTCTCCTATCTCATGAACTCTCCTATCTCATGAGCATATATGTTTTGTGCACCAAAGAGACAAGACAAAGAGGCATCTTGGATACAGTGGATTGAACATAAGAACAACAAAACTCCCAAATCTCATGAACAATGTGTTGTACTAGAGAGGCAGCTGCTAGCTAGCTTAGTAAATCATATTGAATATAATGGAAGAATAGAGAGTTAGCCATCATTTAAACACAAGAATAGTAATCAACTGTATAACCTAATGCCATGACCTTGTTTTGTGTGCCACTGAGCATGAAAAATGAAAAAAAAGAAAAAAACGAAAACGAGAGAAATAAAGAAAGGAAAGGGAAACCCACATGCCACCCACCAAAGAAGGTGGCCATTGAATTGAGGTCTCCACAGATAAGGATGTCATTTTGGGAGGAGAAGATGTAAGCTAGGTTAGTTCTGTGCTATTGAATGGCCCCTCAAGCTCAGGGATGAAGCCCTATTCAGTTAAAAATGGAGAGTGCCCAGATTTTTTTATTTCATGAGTATCACCAATTAGGGGTGTCAATGGACCAGTTTTGTGTTGGATCCCGTCCAAATCAAAATCAATTTAAATGAATTGGATGGACCAACAAGAGATATTGAATTGGACCATTCTAGACTTAATGGTCCAAAGTATTTATTGGATTGGATTGGACTTGGTCCATCTGTAATGAATTTATATTTGATTAGATTGGATTGAGTCAATATCTCGTCCATTCATAGATGCTAGATAAGAATTTTGTTGTCAATGGACCAGATTTGGGTTGAAGTTAATCTAAATTAAAATGAATTTGAACAGATTGGATGGTCCAGACATTGAATTGAACCAGTCCAAAATATTCATTGAATTGGATTGGACCTGATTTATTTATAATCAATTTACATTGAACTGGATCAGATTGGACCAAATCCAATCCAATTGACACCTCTAGTTACCAATCTTGGGTCAGGTTAGGTATCCACGTAACTGAACCTAATCCCCTCTCCCAAAACCAAAATTGGCTTTATTTATTGAAATGCTTATCACCTAGAACCTACTGCCACTCCACAGAACAATAAAAAAGAGAAAGGCAATAGCATTTCACTTATCAAAGTGGTCGATTTATAATAGCTGAAACCAGAAAATAGATCTGGACTCGATCTGGGTGTGTGTTAATATTTGATTAATACTACGAATCAGTATCAGCTGAAAATAAATCAAAGGCAACGTGCTTCTAATCTTAATAATGAAGCCTCTCTTGACCTCTCATGAACCCCAAAAAAAAAATGGTAATTGGGACTAAATATGGAAGCATATAAACCTAAATCTTCATGGAATATCTTGTGTTGGTTCAAAGTGTTTGCCAATAAGAACAGCTTTCCTTTCAAGGTGAAGCACCAAGCATCTGAGGCGATGTTTCTGCCTGCCCTCAGCCCTCTCTATGCTATATTGCACGGATGATGACAAAATGACGATGGGATGGAGCATTGAGCTACCCCAGCATTATAACCCCACCCCCACCTTCCAAACTCCAATATCAATTTAGGGTTCCAATATCAAAACCCAAAAAAGTAAAAATTAAAAAGAAATCAATTTAATTAGGGTTCAGAGTATAGAGCCAATTTGGGGAAATTTTGATTGGCCCCTTCTCCACCAGATGGATTGAAAGATTGATTTGTCACTTTCTACAAGACTACACCTGATGGGGACCGGCTTGCCAAGACGATTTGTCTGCCAAAGTGAACCAGCCCACCTAGGAATCTTTCATGTGGCAGCTTAGGTCAGGTGGTTGTACAAATTAAAACCTCTAACTTAAGCCAGTCACCAACCACTATCTGTTCTATCCATGGGGCCATTTCATCAGCTCCACAGCCCTTAATTTGCCCCTTTCCACCATCTGAAGTAGCTTTATTGACCAGCATCAACAGGGCCCAGGTCTGACAAAGCGAACACATGGCCAACCCAAAAGGGTCCCTTCTTTGATGGATGGTCTGCAATGCATTGACCTCATGTAGATGAAAAGAATTATAAGTTGATTACCTAAGAAATGGATGAGACCCCTATATATACATCCATACAACCTTTTCCTCCCAAATTATACTGGTTTGAGTATGATGTGGTTAGCTCTTAGTGACCCTCCATTTAACTTAGATCATGAAGTACAAATGGAATTTTATTACTAATATGTGGAAATTTTTAGTTTCGGATGGTGACCAACAGATCAACCGACCCGGATTTGATCACTGTCATATCTAATTCAAGGATCAAGCTCAAGCAAACCCCATACGTCACAGTACTAGATGTTGAAGACTGGAGTCTATACCAGCTTGGGTCGAAGGTCCAAGCCCTAAGGAGAGTTTGAAATTAGAATTACAGCGAAACATGGATGACATGTCAAAAGCCCTACAAGCTTGCCAAGTGGCAACTTTATATGGAAAGATTACAGAACATCTCCTTAACCATCTACGATATTCTACATCACGATAGCAACATATCATCCATCCACCACCACAGCAGGCAGAAGCTTCGCAACTAGAAGGAGAGGGTGACGAAGATGATGTTATTCAAATGAAAATAATTGAATAATACCCCATTCTCTAAAGATGACTATGATGGGTTTGGGCAATGAGCATTTCGCCATTTCAATTTTCAATGATGGACATGTGGTTCAAACAGTTCAAACTTCATAAGGGTTGGGCCAAATTCTGGGCTGGCTTTGTCTGCTTGCGCTGAGTAGTTAATGCGCCTGAAAATTTGGTTGGTCACTTTCCGGAGAATTGTAAGCTAGTAGCTGGATGTATGTAGCTCATAGCGACACTTTGATCTCCATTCGTTTTCATAGAATCATTGAATGAGATCAAAAGGTTTCTGACTGCTTAAATATTGTAAGTTCACAGGTGACGTGATTAATTTAATTCACATTGATAAACAGATTGAAATGGATATAGAGAATGAATTCTTGGGAATAATAAATATGGCACTTAGTAGGTTTGGTAAGAGGAAGAAACATAGAGGTATCAACAAATTAATTAATTAGGCTGGAAAATCCTTGATCCGGTTCTTATTTGAACCAACTTATGATAAATAGTTGATCTAATTTTGGGAAACTTAGGAGGGTAATCAATAATCAGATCAATTTGTAAAGAATTCTACTATAGAAAAGATATGATATCTCGAAAATTTATGACCATGTGGAATCATAAACGTGATAGCCAATCAGGTGTTATTTATTAAAATTTATGGGTGGGTTTCGATTAGTCAAAACTCTTACCATACTATATCTTTTTGCACCATAGAGTTTCCCATTTGTAAAACTGATAATGCTACGGTATCAATAAGAAAAATTCACAACTCTTATTTTCTTTTGAATCTCATCTTTTGATAATCCGTTAGAATGATATATATTGTACAATATGCATCAATACATTGCGATATTTTAAACTTTGACTATGAGTATGGGATGGCTAAACTAAAAGAAAACAAAAGCATTCACATTGGTAAAATACCCCTTTAGCAGTTGTAGAGCCTATTTGAAATAATGCGATGCACCAAACATTTGGTGTGCAATGCATTATAAGAAGCACAATGCATTTCCATTTTCTATGCTCTTATTATAGATGGGTTCTCTCTAGTTGGCACACAATACTAATTAAATGATGATTACATTAATCGAGAATGAACTCCGCGTCACACGTAAAAAGGTGTAAGAGTTGTAAGAAATCAACTGGAGGAAGAAGAGGATGACGAAGATGATGGCAATGTATAAAAGGAATAAACAATTAGGTAATACTCAGACCTTAAAATACTTGAACAAATAACTTTATTATCCACATTGGTAGTAGATCAAGACCTCGCAACTGCGTGCAAATTCGATTCCTATCGCTCAACAAAGCATCCCACCACCCAAAAAAAGAAATTTATTAACAATCTTTTGACAAAGATTGGTAAGAGAAGACAAGGCTCACAAAAATATTAAAGAAATTTTTAACCCAAAAACTTTACAAAACTCAGGTCTTTTCATCTAACAAAGAGAGATTATAAAATTAAAGGCTAAAGTTGAATTCAAAAGGCTGAAAGAAGGAAATGGTGTTGAGATGTTGAGCTTATCCCCTCCTATCCCATCACTTGAGAAGCCATGACCTCACCAGGAGAAAAATCAAGTGTAGAAAGCTGGTTTTAGTGGGGTGGAGTGGAGACAAAGCCCACATACATGGTACAAGTGAGGGTACCACGAAATTGCGGTGCCATGATAAATGAATGAATGAAAGGAGAGAGAGATTGGCTTTTCTGATCTGAGTGGATGAGTGGTTCAATCCGGTGGCATGGTGGTGCCTCGGGCAGCCATGCGTGTTGGTTAACGGGCCCACGATTACTATAATAAAAATTATATTACACTCCATTTCAGAATTCTAAATTTCATTGTAAACCTATAATAATTCAAAATTTCACATACCCTCACGCAAATATTTGACTGTATATTAGCAACAATTCTAAGCTGGTATCTATTCCAACGGAGCAAAAGTCAAAAGTATCAATATCAATATGTATTATTGTGTCAGGAGTTTTTTGATACGCCCCTACAGAATTTGTATCAAATCAGACCATAATTCAATTCAGAGTAGCCAGGACTTAAACCAATTCCTCTGAACCGATTTTGAATAAATGAAACATAAAAAAAAAAAAAAGCATACGATAAAAATCATTATTATTTATCCTACGCCCAGTGTCTCTCGATTCTCTTTCTGTGGTAGAAGTGGGTGGGTAGGCGTTAAATCGAGCCCCCCTCCGTACGCAACTGATGCGTCATTCAAAAGGTATATTGTCCCTGCCCGGCTCTCCCATTGCAGCCTAGTTGTTTATATTCCCAAACTGCCCTTTTTTAACCAGTTTGGAGTGTAGTAATTTTCGTAATTCTTGGCATTTTCTTGTCCTTATGTTTCATCTGGTGAAGTATTTCAGTCACTGACAAAAATGATAAGATGTGATTACAAGAACTAGTCCTGGTCTCTAATATTGCCATTCTTCTCTTATTCCTTGTTTCATTTTATCTTATCTTCCCATGATTCGTCTATTTTTGTATCTGTGGACGGACTGTAGATTTGAATTAAATGGGCCCAGTCTTGAAGAGAATTGTCTTGTCCACAAACCTCCCATGCAGGGTGGTGGGGTTTGAGGTCCCACCAACCCCAATTTCTCATTCAAATCTCAATCTAAACGTCACCTTAGCCTTTTGCATGGTTTAAAATGAAGTGAGCAGTAGTGAAACCCTTTTACTAATGAAAACCTATATTCTAATAATTCATTTAACCGCTTAAGATTTTAGATTAGAATGGTTTTTTGATATAATATTAGACCTGATTTTTTTGTACTACAGAGCTGATTTGATCAAATAATTTAGTGTTAAATGCTCACTAATTTAAATTTCAGCACAAGGTTATCCATGTTTCAATCTCAATAAACTTATATGCACCAAACCTTGATGAATGAGTGGATTAATATGTTTCACCATTTAAGCACATCCTATGATCCAATGGACCCTCACTTTAAAATAACCTACTTTCACTTTAATGATCCATATTCCGAGTCTTAGATACTTTACTCCTCAAGTCCCCTCAATTTACCTGAAAAAAAAAAAAAAAAAGTAGTTAGTGGGAGACCCAAAATAATCAAAAGAGAACATATCTCCTCCACCCATGAAAAGATAATATAATCTCCTAAACTATTAGTCACATCTCTTTTGTATAAAGTTACTGGAAGAGGCTTATATTGAGAGCCGCTTAAATGGCTGAGCTTGTTTGGGATTGGGAGGGCTTTCCCACGACAGCTTTTGGTTTTGCATGGTGGAACCCACATAGACATAGATGGTATATAAGCAATACTTGATGCATTTTTAGTGGCATCTCCAATACGGCCAAGTAAGAGCAAACTAAGCAGTTTAATTAAAGTTTCAGCCCTTCTGAATACACTCAGGACCTGCTGCTCATTCCGCTAAGTACATCAAAGCTACTGACCAATCATAAATCGGCATGTCCATTCATGATTGGTTATGCTTATACAGCCTATCTTACACAACATGAGCAGCAGATCTGGATGGGAATCAGATGAGCTGGGGACAAAATCATGCACAGCAGGTTAGGCAACCTATCACAAGTGAACATGTCAGTTTTCCGTATATGTAGGCCTTAGATATACGAAGTACTAATGTATTCACTCGTGATAAGTTATTCATCCCGCTGTACATGATTTTGTCTCCCGCCAATCTGGACTTCTAAAGATACAATATGAAAGATATCATCTTGGAGAAGTTTCTACCCGACTAAGAACAGTTAGCTGTTGCTTATATCAATCTGTAAAAGTTATCAGAGTTTTCCTTTGAACGTGAAAACATATCAGCTTTCTCGCTCCTAACTAGGTACTTTTCAAAGCCCGAGAGAGGCTTCTGGGTGGAGAACCAAAACTAATCGAAAAGAAACACAAATAAAACAGCTAGAAACATAAACTATTGGCCACTAAGCCATATAAAATTAGAAGATTTGGCTTGCAACTTGCTGCCTCTATAACTTTTTCAGGATTTCTATCCAACCCGGCCGGTATACATTTTATTTCTTTATCTCAATTAACCAAGTAGGCCATTAACTAGATTAAAAATCCAAATACAGCTTAAAAAATTAACAATTAAAGAAATTCTCTAGCTTGAGAGACTGGATCTAAGTTTGGATGGGAGTAACATGAGGTCATCTAACCCATGATTATTGATTGTTGACTGTTGAAGTTGAACCTTAGGACAACAAATTGGGGCAAACTTGAAGTTGTGTCATTTTCTCAACATCCAATTGAGGGATAGTGTTGGAAAAATGATAATATATCCAGGGACCTTTTAGACATTTTAGGGAGTCCCTTGGCCATTTTCTTCTATGTCATCGTGGTCGTATTTGCAGTGATCGTCACTCATCATTAACATTTTTATGAACTTTCTTTGGCTCTTTGCTAAGTGAGGGAATGGAGCTTGCCCAGTCAACTATCCCTGAGATCGTTTGGGAGGGCTAAGCTGAACATTCAGCCAAATTGTTTCAGCTGTTTGAGGTATTTCAGATAGATTATCTAAACAGGCTGAAGCAGACATTCCAAAAAATTGACAGACCAACAGCCAATTTGGTAGTCTCTCTGGATTTTTCATCAAGAATAACTTGGGGGATATTTGGAACCGTGGCCGTTTTTCAAAAAGACGGTGTCATGTCGGATCCACATAGGCATTTCAACAAATGTCCATGTATCTCATTGTTTGGTTCAGTAGATTATTAAAAAATCGGGCATGCCTCGAAAATCAGAACACCACCGATGCAATTAGTGAACCATTTCCCCCAACGGTTGACTGATATGTATCCTATGTGGTGCTTACCTGTCAGCATATACATGAAAAACGGTAATGAAAATCACTTTACCAAACAGCATAGTGTTTCTCATTGCCTACGTGGTAGAAATGTTTTTTTGTGAAAAAACAGGTCTTGGAAGCATGAACATTTTATGTTGAAAATCGGCCTCAAAAAACGCCCACGCTTCCAAACACCATGTTAGTCTGTTTGCTCACCTCAGAAAGTGGCCACTGCGCTTCATCCCTACCAAACAGGTACTAGAGCATTATTTGAAAGGGCTCCAGTGTTGATTTGAGTTGCATTGACCGAGACTCCAGAAAAGCTACCAAAAATAGCTTCACCAGAAAGTTGATTTTGGCTCAAATATATGTATTTCTGGCTTTTCAGGCTTTTCACTTTACACAGTGTCACAACTTTTGGTATGAAACCTTCCTACCTTGCAGCGCCAGAAGCCGCTACCAGAAAGCCATTCCCAAAACAGGCACTACGATTACAGATGCAGTGATTGGCTCAGCTCACTACAACTAGAAGAAAGCTATTAAAAACTCTTTTAAGATTGCCTTCATCCACATATAATTCTGCTCACCTTTCCTTTTCCAAAACATTCCCCATTTCTTTAATTAATTATACATCCCACAGCATCAACTTCTCTCACATCTCATATAATTAAGCATACCTATGTGACCTTAACTAGTACCCCTAACCCACATTCCCCATGGAGGCACATGCATCATGCATGCATGCGACCATTGACCCGGGCCCATAATGTCTCACATAAAGCCAGTGTTATTCCCACTCACACACAAAGTATAAAGATGCAACCACATGCATACATGTCATGCCATGACCAACATCAAGTGCATGGCATACCTATGGATGTCTGTTGTCTGCTCTTTAAGAAACTCTTGGTACTGTTTATCTAGTTGCCTAATGTGGGCCACTCATCTAACTTTTCTCCTTCTATAAGCACCTCCACTCCTCGTGCATCCCTCCCCCTTCTCCAACACCCTGCAATTAATTCTCTCGGCAAAGCTTCCTTTCTCCTTCCCCAAGCTCAAGCCCAAGAAGAAACAAAACAACCCCCAAACTTCACCGTAGAGTTTAGGTCATGCAGCCAGGTGAGGTCGCTGGACTAAGGTACCTGGCACCTGCAGAGCAAAGCCCCTACACAGCTCACTTTAATTTTAGCACGATGCAGAGCAACATCCCCTTATACCATCTCAGCAGACTCCTAAGGCCTCTTCCTAGTCCTCAGATCCCCCCTCCAGTGCATGAATTCAATCCTCAGTCTTCATGTCTCAGCAGTAACTCAACCTCGGATGAAGCAGATGAGCAGCAGTTGAGAATCATTGATGAGAGGAAGCAGAGGAGAATGATATCTAATAGAGAATCTGCTCGCAGGTCACGGATGCGGAAGCAGAAGCACCTGGATGAGTTGTGGTCACAGGTCATCCGGCTTAGAACTGAGAACCGCCAGCTCATAGACAAGCTGAACCATGTCTCAGAGTGCCATGACCAGGTCCTCCAAGAGAATGCCCAGCTCAGAGAAGAAGCTTCTGAATTGCGGCAAATGCTTGGTGACCTGCAACTTGATAATCCTTATACTGCTTTGAGGGATCCCGAAGAGATCCCCTGCAACACAGCCCATCTCAGAGCTGAATCCTCAAACCAGTCCATTACCAGTTCTGTGGATTTGCTTCATTGATATAAAGACTATGCCAGCGCTTTTCTCTCTCCTCTTCACTTGATTCTCCATTTCTTCCTTCATTTTACTTTCATGTTTTGTCCGGGATGAAAGGGCAATCACTTGCCTTCATTTGAGTGATGTGAGATTGAAACATTGTGCAGTAACAGCTTTAAGCATCTTATTCCCATCTAAGATTATCATGTCACATTTAAATATATTAGCTACATATGACTCTGACAGTGCTCTAGATTCATTATGATTACACTCCCCCATCTCTTCTCACCTCTTCTCGCCACATAAACATCTAGCAGCTTGTAAAGCGAAGTATGTAAGGATGACATCAGCACCAGCTCGTCGGAGACACATCAAGGACTCCATCATGACTTTTTCTTCATCTATCATTTTTAGAACTCCACCCGCCTTGATCATAGAATACTCACCTGAAACCTGGATCAGAAAAGGAAAACAGACTGAATTTAATGGAGGAAAGGAGTTAAGATATCATTGAAAGCATTGCTAGGAAAGGAACTACTTATTCATAAGGCAGGAGAAAAAGAAGTAATAATTCTATCAGGTGTACTAAAGAAGAGCAAGGAATGCATGACGTTTAGAATGGGCGCCCCTTAATGAGGACATGATCTAGTGGTGGTTTGTGGTCGAAAATACAACTGCCATGGTAAGAAAAAACATTTGAAAATTCATCTACTAAAAGCAAGTACTCCTCCAGACTATTTTATGACAGCATCAATGTTTGTCCTGTCGTAATTCAGCTTGGCTTGCATTGTCTCTTCAACTTCAGAAGAGTCAAGGATAGACTGTGCTTTTACTGTTGCTCAAAATAATACAGTTCTCTAGACATTTGCTGCATGTAGGCCAAGAATGAACCAGGGCCTTTTTCTTTCCAATTTTCCTCTCTTTTATTTTACTTTTCCATTTTATTTAACTCCTTTGAAAATGAGTATGGAGCCAGTGCATATGGGAGGCACGAATCAGTGGTTCCTTTACTTACATAATTACAATGAAAGTGCAGATCCCACCAAAAGTACGGCTCTCGGCTTTTTATCAAAGCAGTAACAGCTGGCCCTGATCCAGTTCATCTCAGCTTAACTTTTTTCCTTAATTTTGGACCGTATCTGGCATAGCCTGTGTTTTGGTTGTTGCTAATACGATACCATATTTATTTTAAGATGATGCATCTTGATGCTAATGCTTTGACAAGATTCCAGTAAATCTCTGTTTGCTAATATGATTTCAAGAATCCCTTGTTATTTTCCCATGAAATTTGATTTAGATACTTGTTTGTATATAGGGACAGAAAATGGCCCAAGGGAGATTGAAAACTGTGCTTCCTTTGTTTTTTTTTTTTCTTTGTTATAATGCAGGGAGTGGATATTTCTATGATCTATTCATAGTCATGATTTTATGGATGTCTCACGAACTTTAGGATTAAGGTCATTACACAATGCTGGTCCTGGCTATCTGAGGTCTTGAGGGTTGGATTGGATATAGACCTAACCTCCAGAATTTTTGCACGAGGTGGCTGCTCTCAGGCTCAAACCTGTGTCAAACTGCCAGACTGAAGTATATATTTTATCATTGAACCATAGGCATGGACTTGGGATCATGACTATTGCATCTCTAGAATTGCCAAAATGAAATATCCCCCATTCTCATTCATATGCATGAAAGCACACACTAAACAAGGCAATGCATACATATCCAACTCTATGTTTTACCATGATTAATTTTGAGAATCAAGAAATGTAATTGATCAAGAAAAAGAACCAAGAATGTATAAAAATGGAAATTCACTTGCTACAAGCACACTCTTTTTCTCTAAGAAGGTAAATAAAATTCCATTGATGATATTAGAAAATATTGTAAATGGAAGATATATAATGAATGATACAGTAGCAGTATTACCGGGATACCTTGAAGACACCTTGCTAGCTGGAAAACTGGATTTTCATGCATATATACACTCAGAGATATATTTAAACTTCGTGTGTATCCTTTTGTGTGAGGGGCTCTTCTCCCTCCTTTGATACAATACAATTTTACCTTTCAAAAAAAAAAAAAGACAACAAAGTTTCATGCATGGGGCCCTTGAGAACCCTATAGGTTCCATCAGCCTACGCAATCTTTAGAGGCCATAATCAAGAGATTAATGTTCTTGTGGAATTAATAAGATTAATAGTTTAGAGATTCCTTATATTTTTTAAAAGTTAAAAGTTGAATTTGCATCGTCAATTCTCATTCATTCTAATCTTTAAGATCAAAACTTGTCAATTTTTGCATGATAAGCTTTTCAGTTACCTACCCAATGAGACCAAGATCTTGTGAGTCCCATATATCTTGGGAAATTCCCTATATCTTCGCATCTGTGGAAAGAACACAATCAGAGGATTCTTTTTTGTTTGAGTCTCATATAGCTTGTGAGTCCCACTTATTCCTCTAAGCAATCTATCTTTCTGTTGTATGCTAAAACAGCAAAATTCTTTTTTTGTTTCTTCCTAATTCTGAAGTGCTTTAATGCAGATTGCAGAATCCAGTTTTCTGTTCATTCCATAGTGGACAGCAGGCTCTCTAATTATTTCCCCATTGTCCATATCTACGTTTCATTGTTAATCACCCAGATTACCTTTCTTCACCTTCAAAAGCCCACCACAGGATCTAAAAGTTGTAGGACTCCCTACAACTTGGCACTTAGCACCAAACTTCCTTGTAGCATCTTTATGATGTTTTGAAGTCAGCATAAACCTTGGCGCCAACTCATAAACAAGATATCATGATAAGTGGCACGGCCAGTAAAGAGTCACTTTAAATTTCTTATTTTTACCATATTATTCAGGTGTTCATGGGTGTCTAGCATGTCAATATCTGAAAATCATATCACTAAGATATGGTGAATTATTTAATTATATAGCACCAAACTATTTTCAGATATAGCACCAAACTTTTGCTATACAGGAATACCATATCCAGACCTGATCTAGCTAGCCCATCCAAAATTGTATCAATTACCTTGCGTTTCCATCTGACTCTTAAAATAGACATCAAATTCAAAGAGGTAGTAAAAAGGATCTAGTTGCTCAAGTAACAAAGATCCTAGTTCAAATGACAAACTGGATTATTATCATAACAGGGACGCATCAATATCTCCTAACTTTGAACTTAAAAAAAATATATATATACATGCATGCCAATATTCACTTTAAGTCAGATTACCAAAAATGAGCTAGTGTATCTTAAGTTTCTTTCTTCAGAATTCCATCCCTTGCATAGTTGGGTTTGTTTCTTCCATTAGTAGTTCAGTATAGAAATCATTAACAGATTCAAGACAGAATAAATCTCCTTAATGTTCTTAGTGGATAAAAATGGCTAGATCCTACTGAATCAAATTTGATCCATGAATTCAACAATTGTCAATGGGTGTAACTTCAATTTACCAAGAGCGAAACATTTAGACAGATATAAATACCAAATAAAGCAATTTGGCATAGGTAAAAAATGGCGAACAGAGTCAAGTTATCAAGGAAATAATGAAAAAAATAAACAAGACAGACCCAATGGATTGCAAACTCAGGATTATGATTATGAAGATACAAAACCTAGATACTTCAAAATGAACAGAACATGTCATTTTCGTAAAGAAAAAAAAAAGTACCACAATTAGCAGCAGTCCTGAATGAAAAAGGTGAAATTCGGAACCTCATGTACAACAAGATGCTTTTGGGAAGAATAAGTGTAACTAAAGTACCTGATATGCAGCAATTGGCAGTGAGGAGTTATTTCGAAGAAGCCGTATAACATCCAAGTATGGAAGTCCAGGTTTCACCTGTGAATCCAGTTAGATTACTTTTAGTATGAATAGACTTCTCTCAGGAAGTCAAGGCAATAGAAGTTCCTAGAAAAAGAAAATATTTACCAAAAGGATATCAGCTCCCTCATCCTCATCCGCACGGGTCTCAACCAAAGCTTCTCTGTAGTTTGCTGGGTTCATCTGGTAACTTTAGTTTTCAAAGACAAGTTAACATGTGATATAGTTCAGACTAGTAATACTCTTAGGTTCGAAATAATGAATAGAAATAAATACTGGAGAAAGATTAGAAGAAAGAGAAGAGAAGAGAAGGGGAAAAGGAAAGAAAACAAAGTCTGGTTGGAACTAGAGTCCTCTCTCTCTAGTTGGCCAGTTCTATTTATAGCTTTCTAAAACATTGCACAAAGTCTATTGTGCCCTCACTTAACTTATGATCTACTTGTAACTACATCAGCATATAAAACAATGTAATTTGACTATACTACCCCTCATCAGCCGATTCTATCACTCCCCCTCAAGCTGGTGAGTATATGTCATATAGTCCCAGCTTGTTACATATGTAGTCCACTCTTCCCCAACTCAACCCTTTAGTAAACAAGTATGCCCATTGATTTCTTGTATTCACATATGTTGTGCATATCACTCCACTAAGCACCTTCTCTCTTACAAAGTGACAATCAATTTCTATATGCTTCGTTCTTTCATGAAACACAGGATTGGAAGAATTATGAACTGCAGCTTGGTTATCACAATACAACTTCATAGGTGTGTTAATCGAGTATCCCATTTCCTCTAAGAGATGCTTCAGCCATTTGTGTGTGCCATGGCTCTATATTCAGCTTCAGTACTGCTTCTTGCTACCACTGTTTGCTTCTTACTCTTCCATGTCACCAAATTGCCCCCAAGAAACGTGCAATACCTTGCTGTGGACCTTCTGTCAGATATGGAACCAGCCCAGTCAACATCAGTGTGTCCTTCTATTTCAAGGCTCCCTTCACTCTTATATAACAAGCCATGACTTGGAGCTCCCTTCAAGTACCGTACAATCCTTAGCACCGCATCCCAATGTGGGATCCGAGGATTCTACATAAACTAACTTACTACACCAACTGCAAATGAAATGTCAGACCAAGTGATGGTTAGGTAGTTCAACTTACCTACCAACCTCCTATACCTTCTAGGATCTTCAAACTCCTCACCCGCATCACTACTCAACTTGACATTCGGTTCCATGGGTGTTTCAGCTGGTCTGGCACCTAACAGCCCCATCTCCCTAGCAAATCAAGAACATATGTCCTCTGGCACAAATTAATACCATGTTTGGATCTTGCTACCTCTATCCCTAAGACGTATCTTAATTTTCCAAGGCCTTTGTCTAGAAGTGATCATGCAAGGTCTTTAGCCTATTAATCCCCAACCTGCCACTGCCAGTGGTAACAATATCATCTACATATACCACCAATAAAATCTTTCATGCACTGGATTCATAGTTGAATATGGAATGGTCAACCTAACACTGTGTCATGCCAAATTTCTTCACTACTTTACTAAATCTGCCAAACCATGCACGAGGAGACTGTTTAAGCCCATAAATAGCCTTCTTGAGTCTACACACACCTTACCATCCTCCCCCTGAGCAACACACCCTAGTGGTTGCTCAATATATACTTTCTCAATGAGGTCACCATGTAAAAATGCATTCTTGATGTCAAGCTAAAACAAAGACCAATCATACATTACAGCAAGGGAGATCAAAACACGAATGGAGCCAATCTTGGAAACTAGGGAGAATGTGTCTTTATAATCTACACCATACATCTGTGAATAACCTTCAGCAACTAACCGGGCTTTCAACCGCTCAACACTCCCATCAAATAAAAACTTAATAGTGTACACCCACTTACAACCAACAACATGCTTACCAGGCAGAAGAGTGGTAAGCTCCCACATATGATTATAAGATAGGGCCAAGAGTTCTTCCTCCATTGCTTGGCACAACCCTGGAGAAGTAAATGCTTCCTGGACATTTGTAGGAATAGAAACAGAGGACAATAGGGAGACAAACTAAAGATGGGGAGCAGAAAGTTGAGATACAGAGACATAATTAGAAGTGGGATGAAGAGTGCAACTGTGTTTACCTTTCCACAAAGCGATAGGGAGATCAAGGTCAGAAACATGGGTTAAGGCTGCCAGATCTGTTGATAGTGATGAAGCTGGAGGAGCCGATACATTACGATGCATATACACTTGCCAGATTGGTGGTCGTTCAACAGGAAGTGGCACTGGAAGCGAAGACTTGGTCACAACTGGAACAAGAGGAAAGGGGTCCTCCATGGGAATCGGAAGTGGAGGTGGAGGAAAAACAAAGGCATCTGACCCAGGAAAAAAAAAGGAACGGACTCAAAGAATGTAACATCAGGACACAAAAGAACGTCGGGAACTAGGGTTATAACACTTATACCCTTTCCGAGTCCTAGAATAGCCAAGAAAGATGCAATTATGGACAAAACACACACCCAAAAACCTTGGGGGTAAGAGAGAAAGGAGACAAAGCAAGAAACAAAACAGAAAATGGAGAATGACCTTCGAGGATAGACATGGGCATGCGGCTAATAAGGAAACAAGATGTAAGCACAACATCCTCTAAAAGTGTTTGGGAACATTCATATGGTGCAAAAGGAATCGAGCAATTTCCAAAAGGTGGCAATCCTTTCTTTCAGCCACCCTATTTTGTTGAGGGCTGTAGGCACACAAGGTTTGATGGATAATGCCATGTTGTTCCAAATATTCCTGAAACGGTGTATAAAAACGTATTCTCGACCATTATCAGAACGAAGAATCTTAATGTGTACACCAAATTGATTGTGAATCACAACATAAATTTTTTGAAAAATAGTAAAAAATTCACTCCTTTCATAAGGTAAAGCCATGTCATCCTTGAATAATCATCAACAAAAATTACAAAGTACTTGTAACCATTATATGACATTAGTCTATTCGGACCCTGGATGTCCGAATGGACTAAAGAAAAGGACTCGACACACGACTATCAACCCTAGGACTAAAGGGAACACAATGATGTTTCCCAAACTGACACGACTCACAATCCAAAGTAGAAAGACTACTCAACGACGGAACAAGTAACTTAAGTGCTTTGAGAGACGGATGACCAAGTCTGCAATGCCACTAAAGAGGAGAAAGAGATGTCTGAAGGGCTATTCTCGAACCACCTCCATCAAGATAATACAATTCACCAACTTCATGCCCTCACCAATCTTCATCCCCATCTTGAGATTCTGAAAAACACAAGATGAAGGGTAAAAGGTGATAGAGCAATTAAGAGACTTGGTCAATTTACTAACAGACATATGGTTAAAGGGAAACTTGGGAACATACAAAATTGAGGATAGGGATAATGAATCTATGTCAACATTCTCAACACCACATATGGAAGATATGGAACCATTAGCAAGGGTAACAAAATGTGATGTGGAGGGCTAAGAAAGGGAGGAAAGCACACCTGGAGTCCCAGTCATATGATCGGAGGCTCCATAATCAATAACCCAGTGGGAAGGTTTAGATGCCAGACAAGCCATACCTAAGTGTGCAAGGGTAGTTGTGTTCTACTGAGATGTAGATTGAATAAACCGTTCACACTCATCACGTGGGACACTCATCATCTCTTTTCTGGAGGCATTCGTAGATGTACGGGGTATCTGATCAGTTTGTTGGGTTTCTTGTCTCAAACCACCACCAGTAGTCACTACATGATTTGCCCACGTTGAAGGTGGTCCATGTAGATCATAATAATAGTTGATAGTATGTCCCTCCATACCACAATGTGTACACCTCCTCGGACCATTACTACGTCCTCTACCACGAGCTCCCCCTGAATCTCGACCTCCAATATGACCACCAGCACAATTGTATATGGGTCCACCACCACCACGGCCATACATGGGTCCACCACCACCAGGCTGAACCTCTTGGGCTCCTCTACCTCCACGGCCTCCCCCTCTTGTGACTACAAACGCAGACCTATCTGATATAGTGGAGTTCTCTATAGGTTCAACCAAGATCCTCTAGAGACAAGCAAACACCTCTTCAAGAGAGGGAAGAGCAAACCTTCCTAGTATCTGCGTTCTCACTAGTTCATATTCAAACTTTAACCCTACTAAAAATCTAGTGACATCCAATTGCTCTCTGTTGTTACTGAATCTTGACATCAAATGTAAGGGGGTGATACACATACAACTCATTCCGACGATTTCTCATGTTAGCATAATATTCCTCAAGACTTTGATTACCATGTTGCAGATTAAAATACTCTTGATATAGTTAGTAAACCCTAGTTGTGTTGTCTTGTCCAGAATAAAGCTTCTTTGCATGATCCCAAACCTCCTTGGTTGTATCTAAGAACATAAAGTTCACACTGATCTTGAGTTCCATACTATTCCATAACCATGTCATAATTTGTGCATACTCTTGCTCCCACTTATCGTACCCCTGAGAGTCATCTAAGGGTTTATCTTCCTTCACATGCCTCACTTTCTTCTTAGCTTTCATAAAAACTTCAACAGACTTAGCCCAAGGCACATAATTATCACCATTTAGTTGGATAGATGTCATCTGCACATTCAGATAATCAAAAGGAACCATTACACTAGACTTGCCTTCACTGTTGTCTCCCATGGCTGCCAAAAAAACTATCACTAATCTGTCACTCCACTTCACTAAAGAGTCACAACACTACACCCCAACAGCTTATTATTGTTAGAGTACATATTTCACAAGTTTCAGCAACAACACTCACTTTTGTTCACCACTTTCAGCAATAACACACTGCTGTCTTCCACTTCCAGCACCATAAACCACCAAAATACACCTCACATACATAGTATTAGGTTCTGCAACACATCGAAATCTATTCCTCCCTATAACACTCATGCAACCTACCTATTTGAACCCCCACAAACTAGACTTGTGCTGTCATTCAACTACACCACTGAAACCAGCCCTCTTCGAATCGAATGGAGGGTTTTCTACCAACCACACAAAACAGCCACAACACCACCCATTGGAGGCATGGAAACCTCCATACATAGAAATGATCACTCCGTTTTAGCCTCTCTGCGAATCTCCTATCGGTTAGTGAGAAACCAGCAAAACCCTAGGAGGATAGGCACTAAAAAGGAGAAAACTGGGTTGGTCTGAACTGGATTATATTGGCTCTGATACCATGATAAAGTTCAGACCAGTGATATTCTTAGGTTCGAAATAATGAATAGAAATAAATACTGGAGAAAGATTAGAAGAAAGAGAAGAGAAGAGAAGAGGAGAAGGAGAAGGAGAGAAAACAAAGTCTGGTTCAAACTAGAGTTCTCCCTCTCAAGTCGGCCAATTCTATCTATAACTTTCTAAAACATTGCACAAAGTCTATTGTGCCCTCACTTAAGTGTGGCACACATCACTTAATTTATGATCTACTTGTAACTACATCAGCATATAAAACAATGTAAATTGACTATACTACCCCTCAACAGCCAACTCTAACAACATGCAACAGTAAGCATCACGTACAAAAAAATAAAATAAAATAAAATCCAAATTGAACAATAAAAGGAACATTTATGAGCTTCATACGTTTTTTTGTCTCCAAAACGAGGGTTTGAGTCTAAAGCTTCTCGGAATGGACCATAAAAAGCACTTGCATACCTGTTGACAACACTCATTAGACCAACATAGAAAAAGATAATAGTGATGAATTGCTCCAAACAGGGCAGATATAAAAGTGAGACTCAATATAGTCAGATATATAAATATGAGGTATGCTACATCATGAGAAAGATAGAAAATAGTTAGCCTAAGGTGCAAAAATCAATATTTCCCTTTTTATTGGAAAACCAACCGTGTGTATTATTCTTTTTCCTTCATTTTTATATTTTATTGCATTTTTTTCAAAAAAAAAAAGCAGTCAAAACTTCAAAATTCTTGCTCTCTCTACACACATAAATATACTTCTTTATGTTTATTAAAAGTCACTAAGGAAAATATTATAAGAAAAAAAAAACAGAAAAATTATAAACCACATTCTCTATGGTTTATTTGGGTTTGCCACTAGAGGGAAATCCTAGGTTAGAGAGTTTTTCGCACCCAGTTTTGGAAATATTCACAAAGAAATTAAAAGGCTGGAAGAGAAATTACATCTCTCTAGGGGGTAGAATCACTCTAATCAAGTCTACTTTGGCCAACCTACCGGTATACTTCTTGTCCACTTTCAAGATTCCTGTTAAGATAGCAAGTCAAATTGAAAAGCTGATGAGGGACTTTCTTTGGAAACTGGGTGACAAAAAAGGATCATCTAGTGAAGTGGGAAATTGTCACTAGGAGGCGAGAGGAAGGGGGCTTAGGTATTAGTAATATTAGATTAAGAAACCTAGCCTTGTTAGGAAAGTGGTTATGGAGATTTCCCTTTAGAGCAGGAGAGCTTGTGGCATCAGGTGGTAGTAAGCATTCATGGTATGGCAGCAAATGGATGGGATACTGGTGTTGACCCCAAGGCAATTCACTTTTACCCCTGGAAAGCAATTGTTGGAGTCTTACCTTCTTTTCAACCTTCCATAAGGTATGATGCTTTCTTAGGTAACAAAATTTTGTTTTGGGAGGACACTTGGGTTGGGAATGTTCCTCTTAAGGACAGTTTCCCAGTTATGAATTCTCTTTCTTTAAACAAATTGAAGGTCATTTCCTCTATTCGTGTGAATGAGGGTTCTTGAGATTTGGGACTGAAGAACCAAGGTAGTGTGGCAGGAGAGAAATAATAGGATTTTCCAAGGGCATGAAAGAACCAAGGAAGCACTTATAGAGGGCAACACTACTAGGATCATACATTGGCTGAAATCTTTGGAGCTTTTTAAAGACTTTTCCTTTACTGACTTCACTACAGGATGGAGTGTGGTTTGTTCCTCATCCTTCTCCCCTTTAGTTCAAGAAAGTTGGACCCTGCCACCTTTCTCTAGAGTGAAACTGAATTTTGACAGAAGCTCTCTAGGCAACCCAGGCCCCTCGGGTATAGGGGTGTTTTCAAAGATGAGGGGGGTACAGTGCTGGCCCTGTGTTCAGGCCCTGTAGGGGTAGGAGTCCCTAAGGGCAGAAGTTTTTGCTTTACTCCAAGGTCTTCGATTGGCAAAACAATGGGGATTGCAACAGTTAGAAGTGGAGGGAGACTCCAAACTGGTAATAGGCTGGATGCAAACTAGAAGCTTGGGCATGTGGCTTTTCAGACAACAGCTAAGAGAAATCCCAAGCTTAGAAAGGGAGATTAGGGTGAGGTTTAATTGGGCAAGAAGATCAGCAAATGGTATGGCTGATGCTTTAGCAAAGCAACAGGTCAATAGGCAAAAATTGTTTTGGGCCTGTTTATGAGACAGTTTTTGTCATAAGTAAAAGGTAATAGGATGCCACCATCCGGACCTTGGATGGTGGCAGTTGTAATCTTTCTCTATTATTTTTAGTGAAAGTTATTGTATCCTCTCAAAAAAAGATAAAACCATATTCTCAAAAGATTCATTTGGCATAAACACAGACAGTTCACATGAATCATAACTGGTTGCTTTGATTAAGAATCATCATGGTTCGATGATTCTTTCCATCTGTGTCTGAATATTGGTTTGGGCAGAGGGGGGAGTAGAAATGTGAGATTTAAGTGCAAAATCTGAGAGATTTGGAGTTTATTTTTTATCAGTAACAAGATTTGGAGAATTAAGAGCCCCCAAATTAGTTAAAAAATATACTAAAATGGCAAAGAATACAACAAAAACTCTATTGTTCTCTGGTTGTAAGGCACAGTCACATTGCTTGTCTCTTCTTCTTTTCTGTTTCTATTTCCAATTTAAACACAGCCTCAAGGTTCCGAGTCACATTGAATAAATTCACACATTGAACTACAGGAAAGCCTGCTTTCTGGGTCAACCAACAAGCCAATTTTGTGTGGATATAGAAACATTACCTTACCATGTGTTTAAAGATTATAGTCATCTATACAGTTATAAAGCGGATACTTGCCCTGGTTTTGATGCAGGTCATAAAAGATAATTTTGATTATATAATATCAACTTATATCTTTACCCTTTACTTGCACACATGCATAGCATGTGCCCTCACAATAGTTCGAATAATGTGCTTCCACTCTGTCAGACTATTCAGCTTTATACGATGCTATATGATATAACTTCTTAGGTAGGTGTCAATTAGCACAAGACAGATCGTATAACAGGAAGTATGAGTAAATTACTTTGCTGTATAAGACATGATTGACACATGTTGAAAACCTTCAGCATCCAGAGATGCTCGAATTGCTCCCACACGGCCATCCATCATGTCACTGGGACTAACAACATCAGCTCCTGCTCGAGCCTATTGACACAGCCAAGAAAACAGAATAAGAAATTAATTAGTAGAAAGTAACCCTGGGAAAAAGTGCAAATATAACAGGAATGACAAATTTTTTTAAATTACCTGGGAGACAGCCTGTTTACATAACTGATGAACTGTTTCATCATTCATTATCACTCCTGGAATTATTGGGAAAATGGAATCGGATCAGTAATCATATTTATGTGATTCTTATAACTAATGTAGATGGTTCTCTACTATAAGATTTTGAAGCCTAGACCTGACCCCTAAACATAGTATAAATTTTATGCCAACTAAATGGAAGATCAAATTACCATCAAATGACATGGTATTGTTATTATGCCTAAATTTCTCCACTAAGAATAAATAAATTTTTACTTTAATGCCATTGTACTAGTAAACTTGAAGAGCATGGCTATGGACATCTGTTAAAGAGATGGAACTTTAATGCCATTGTACTAGCAAACTTGAAGAGCAATGGTTACAGATATCTGTTAACGAGATGGAAATGGCCAACCCTATTAAAAATTGGCAGGAGAGATCATCTTGGGGAAGATGGTGGCATAACTTAGATGTTGACAAGTACTGTAAGGAGAGGATAAGGGGCTATAACTTTTAGGACCTAACTAGCAACTAGAAACAGGGAAATAACTGAAAGTATAGAGTAATAAAGAAAGGGAAGAAGACAGTGAAGCCAACTTATAAATGGTATAGTTAGTAATTCAGTACATGGAAGGCTAAGGATAGCACCACTAGGTGACAAAATGAAAGTTGACTAAGATGGTTCTGTAATGTTCGTTGGGGACCAATAACTGGATCATGATCTGGTACAAGCTGAAAGACTGGTATGGGAGAAAGCCAAATGAGAATAGGAGATGTGGGTCAAAGCAATGATATTTAACAAACGGAATGGCCATGGTGGAGGAGTATAATGGAACATGATTTACAGCCAAAATGATAAAAAAAATAAAAAATAAAAAAAAAAAACAAGTTGTGTACATAGGAAGACAAAAATAACTGTAAACTTGCAAGAATGGGCAAGATGATAAGTGCAGACTTACACTGTGTAGGACAGCATTAAGACCAGCCACTAGAACCACCAAACAGAAACAGGGATTGATAACCAAACAGACACAAGGAAAACTTGGAGGATTTAGTCTTGGAAATTACTATGTAAAGACAGAACAAAGGGCTTTTTCTTTATATTTTTCTTTTCGTGACTATTTTGTTTTATTTTTCTCCTTTTTATTTATTCATTGTGCATGTAGGTGGAGGATGAAGTATGTTTGTCTGAAAGAGAGAGAGAGAGAGAGAGAGAAACTGCAACAGTTAATGATGCCATTGTGAATTCCATCAAAGAAAAAGATTTTGGTCAGAATATAGCATTGAAACAGTTGTGTTAAATGGATAATAGATGCAATCAGTAATGAAATTGGTCAACATGATGGCTCTGGAAGATAGATGGGAATAGATAAGAGTTAAGGTCAACGATGCTAACGATGTAATAAATGATGACAAATCCACATGTCAATCCTTGTAACGACAGACATGTCCAGTGGCAATTCAATCTGTAGAAAGCCTTTTGGATTGGATGGCCTCATGAAATGTAGCGACCAAAACATGCTTCTTAGATTTTTTTTTTCCCTCCTATGTAAGAAGTAGGCTCTGGTCATGACAAATTCAGTAGTTGGCAATGGTGCTGATTAGTAGAATGGCAGCAGTCAATGTGATACTGGTGTAACAAATGTAGCCTAAGCTCAAGTCCCATAAAAAAGGTAACCTTAAGCTGGTTTGGGTTATATGGGGTCTTGGGAGGGGTAGGCTGGATTCAAACCTAATCTCTGCAATTTTTTGCATGAAGTGGCTGCTCTCAAACTCAAATCCATGTTGTCACAGCTTTCAGTCCAATATTTTACACCAAGTAATGGCCATTACTCATGTCCCACAAGTAGTTGAAATATACTGACGGAACCAAAAGCATGAGGAGATTGAAGGGGAAAGAAAAGCTCTTATTGAGTCGAGATCAAGTTTCCTATTTCCATTTGAAATTGGTCAACACTAATTTTGAAAATTAGCACTTTACATTTAATCATTTATCAAACAAATTCGATTATAACTGCTAATATGGTATTTTACTTAAAAAAAAAACAGAAGTTATAAAAATGCAAGGGTAAGAACATAATCAAAATTATAATATTACAAGGATGGAAAATATTAGATTATAGACAAGGATATTCTCTTAGCAAATCAAAATTGATATATATAGAAAGTAAAAGGTCAAGTTTTGAAGAAAATGAAAACCTTCAGATATCCATCTTACCATCTTCTCTAACAATACCATCATGTCCATCAGAGGAATATGGGTCCAAAGCAACATCAGTGTATATAACCTAAAGGAAAAAAATTTTGATTTTGATCAGTAATTTAACAAAGAAATTAAAGCATCTATATGATTACCACATTTCCATACTGAAATGAGCATAGGACATGAAATATCTTTTCTTACAAGGTCTGGATACTTGTCTTTGAGTAGACGTATTGCTCGAGGCACTAGACCATTATCGTTGTATGCTTCATCTCCTGTGGGGGACTGAAAGAACAGCATGCTAATATTTTACATTAATCCTCATTCATTAGAACACTGTAGAAAATTGGGAGGATGGGAAAGAGAGAGAGAGAAAGAGGAACCTTCAATGCATCAGGAACTTTGGGGAAAAGCACAACACTATTAACACCAACATCCCGAGCTTTGTAAACCTGGAACAGGAAAAAGAATTACTTAGACGTATCCTGCTAAAGGACTGTTAAGTGATTACTTTATCTTACAACAACTACTGAAGAGACAAATAATAGGACAATTATCTGCTCCTGTTACAACAAAAAAATTACCATACAATATAGAACTTGCCCCAGTAAGTTATGGATTTTACAACAAAGAACTTACCCTAGCATGTTAAGGGCATTTTTTCTAGTCAGATTCACCTTTGGTAAGAAACATGTTTCCCAAATAAATAGCAGCACTGTATCAAAAGGAAGGAAAAACCAAGCTAGAAAGGTATAGGGTTCTGATCATGCTTCTGTGCAGGTTCATTTGGAAGCATTGTCCACCAATAAACCTTTATAAGTGGTTTATGTATCAAGTTCTTCCCAATGGTAATGGTAACTGCTAGACAGATAAACTGCTTTCTCAGGATTCAGAATTTCTACTAGTGCAATTAAAACCATACAACTTGTGCAATTTCCTAGTACTTAATTGTAGAATAAGTGCATCACTACAAAAGCAGTAAAATCAAATATTCCAATAATGGTAAACTACATTTTGCCATGTAATGATAAGCATAATTTGTAATTTTACAGAAGAGGAAAAAGAAAACCCATAATGCCAATGTAGAGAAGCAAAATTTACATACCTTTTTATTTTTCATAAAAATGAGAATATGCATTAAACTATGATAAAAAGTGGATACCCGTGTACCAAAAGATACATGATAAGCCATAGAATTATCTCATAGTTAACATAGCATTGGACCTTATTCTGAAAGAAGTATTGATTGGATTACAACTAATAAAAAAGACCTATAGGTACTCCAAAATAAATAATTATTCCAAAACAAAAAGAGAAAACATGAAAAGCAATGAGAAAAGTCCTCTCAGGCCAATAGATATAGTTGTACTGTCTGAAGATTTCAAAGGTTTCTTCGTTTTGTTCAAAATTTTTCATGTAATTATTGGTTCACGCTAACATTTTTTCGTTTCTTCCCTTTTATTTGGATTGGAGGTAAAAGCAAACAGACCATGTGCTATTCTAAGTAAAACTGGATAAAAGTACCTCTTCCACAAGACCATGTCTCCATCCAAGCCTATAGCACCCAGGCATGGCTCCAATTGGTGTGTCCTCTTCGCCTGCATGCTTGTAAGATTAGAAACAAAAAAAAATATGCAGGTCCAAAGATAGGCATGTCTGTATTAAAAAGAAAAAAAAAAAGAAAAAGAAACAAAAGTGCAGGAAAGAAATGAAAACAATAAAATGAATAGAAGACAGAAGGTTCCCTCTACCACTACCAACCTTCATGTATGAAAAGTGGATATACAAAATTTGCGGGAGAGATATTTGTTTCCTGGAATGCTGATCGCAATGCAAGTGACTTCCGGTTACGACGAGGACGCCTACTAAGTGGCTGATAGAAACCACCATATGGGAGAAAAAGAAAAACCAGAAAGGGGTTAGAATATGTCCAATTGCCTAGAGTAACTATACCTCCTTATCTCAAATAAAATAGCAAAAAAAACCCAGAACTTTCAATTATAAAAAACCAGAACCCAAGAAATACCAAAACCACAGAATACCAGTCTTCTAAACTAGTACATTAAGGTTATGATAATTTAAAACTTAAAAGGGGGTTCTGAGTAGAAAATTTACCAAGTTGACCAGCCTGCCTTCCATGGTTAACTACCAACATCATTACCTAAATTTCATTATTTTATTTTCTCCAGGCATGCAGCTAAGTTAATTATCAAGACCAGTCATACTTACAAGTGAAGACACAACAGGTGTCCCAACAGGTGCTGCTGGTTTAGGAGGAACAGGTGGTGCTTCAGGAACATTTCCAGCTACAACAGCAGCTTCACATTCCTCGATGCTCAATCCAGATCTTTTTGATGTCTCCTGTTCATTGCTTGCTCTTATAACCAAGAGGGGTCGAGACTGTGTCTTGATCGCATGCCCAGCACTGACAAACTTCACAAATGTTGATGGTCTCAATCCAACATATTGCTTACCAGATAAACACCTAGTTGCTTGAACATTGCTTGATGAGAAAGATATCGAACAAGCCATGGCGCCTGACATGTACTTTCTCATTCAGTGTGTAAAAACCAAGCTAATGAAAGCCCAGATAAGGTATAATTAAAGAAATAAGATCTCTAAAACCAATAATCAGAAACAATATCTACTTGAGACCCAATTCATTTTATCTGAGTCAATATCTACGAATCCAACCCTCAAACAGAAAAAGAAAAATTCGAAAAGTCTAATAGGCTTGGAACCATTTGAAGCAAACATTCTAAAAAGTATAAGGGGGCAAAACTTACTTTGAATGCGAAGATGCTGACGGCAAAGAGAGAATAGAGAGGGGGCAAAACTTACATTGAATGCGAAGATGCAGAGGGCCACACAGGCGGTTTGTGTCCGAGCGAGGGAGAGAAAGAAGAGAGAGAGAGAGAGAGAGAGAGAGAGAGACTGGCTTTTATGAGCTGAATGGATGGATAGTTCAATCCGGCACGGTGCTGCCCCGGCAGCCATGCGCGTTGATTAGCGCTCACAACGTACCTCACAGCTCACAGGCACATCAACATCTACCCTAACCGTACATAATTACAGAAGATATTCCTAATAAACAGTGGGATGTACTTGTGAGGTCAGTGTGAGGCGTCTTGTGTGAGGAACAGATCCGGTCCCGTTCCCATACGGGCTCTCCCACCGCAACCTAGTTTTTATATTTTCAAATTGCCCTTGTTTGACCTGTTTAGAGTGTAATAATTTGCGTAATTATTAACATTTTCTTGTCCTATGTTTCATCTTGAAGAATTTCAGTCACTGACAAAAATGATAAGATGTGATTACCGGATCTAGCCCTGTTCTCTAATATTGCCATTCTTCTCTTATTCCTTGTTTCATTTTATCTTTATCTTCCCATGATTCGTCTATTTTTGTATCTGTGGACGGACTGTAGATTTGAATTAAATGGGCCCAGTCTTGAAGAGAATTGTCTCGTCCACAAACCTCCCACGCAGGGTGATGGGGTTTGGGGGTCCCACCAAATCACCAATCCCAATTTCTCATTCAAATCCCAATCTAAACGTCACCTTGGCATTGTTTAAAATGAGGTTGGCAGTGAAGCCCTTTTACTCCAAAGTTCTAAGGTTCGATCAGATGGGCTATTGTTAGAGAATAAAAATTTATCAAATAATTCTTTTAACCGCTTAAGATTTTAGGTTGAGTGGTTTTTTATGGGTTCGGAGCGTGATGGGTTCAGATACCGTTCGAACATTAGAGGATGACATACATCTGTAAGTGTGTGTGCATCCCTTATTCTAAACGGGCGTTTAACATGAACACCGTTAGTCATTCCTCATTCAAAGTATTTTTGTGAAAAAACTTTCATTCTCTTCTTTCCCGCATCTCTCCATTTTTTACCTAAACCTTTCGTTTTGCTATCCTCTCCAATGGGCAAAAACAAAAGGCATCATCAGCGAAGACAAGCTTCTTCCGGCAACCGACGACAGAGGTTTAGTGTTTCTCTCCCTATGGTGGTTCATCTGCAATTGAAACCCCAAAAGGCAAAGGTATCATCGGCGAAGGCAAGCTTCTTTCAACGACTGGCGACAGAGGTTTAGTGCTTTTCTCCCTGCGGTGGTTCATCTGCAACTGAAACCCCAAAAGGCAAAAGGCATCAACGGCTACATTTTACTTTGATATATTTTAGAACAGAACAATAATAAAAGCATTTCTGGGTTAATTTTTTTCTCTTATGTAAAATCATTTCTGGGTTCTCTTATTTAAAATCATTTGTGGGTTAATTTGTTTCTGGGTTTTTTTTTCTCTCATGTAAAATCATTTCTGGGTTTGTTGAATTGCTTAATTTATTTATGGTTTTATTATTGCTTAGTGCTTATTGCTTAATTTGCCATCTATCAGCCAATGTGTTACGGTGTGCGAAATAGGAACTTTGGCTCTGGTTGACAGCCATATGCCAAGCATGTTACCGACTTCCTTTGGGAAAGTTAAAGCCAATCAAGTATTGTGAACAATGATCTGAATAGTATAATGACAGAGGACGAGCTCCAATGCCATCATATTCATTGTTACTCGATAATTTCGATATTGATGCAAATTTTTATACCCCTGATCATGAAAGTAATTGACAGATGCAATAAGATCATAAATTCTAAGAGGTGGATGTCCATGCAGCAACATACTGAAAATCTGTCTCTGAGATGGTCTGATATGGTAGTGTGTGCAGATACCAATGAGCTACACGATAAAGCGAAGCAAAAGCAAGTTGATGGAAGGGGTGAGCAAGTGCAGAGAGGATATGGGTTCATAATTCATATGACAAGAAAATGGAAAATTTGCACTATGATGGACTGAAATTCTAAGAACTTGTCTGAATTTTCTAACTAATGAGTAATAAATAGGGTAGTGCGCTCATGAATCATGACTTAATGAGAGAGCAGATAATTGAATCATCGTTCTCTTTTCCCCTCATTTTTTTCTCTAATAAATTTCATGGTCCCTAAAATTCTGAAACGGAAGATAATCACCTTGTTTCAGGCTTTCAGCACACGTTGTTTAGAGTGTCTCCATATTTTCAGTAATTCAAAGCAAATGTTGTTTAACATGAAACGAAATGATTTTTATTCCTATACCATAGATTCACTATCGAAGATGGATCCTCTAATGATTGGTAGCAGAACCGTGCGATGAAATTAATTCAGATTTTAGATTTGTTTGAAACTGAACAACATTACGATTTTCCTTACTGGTACCACCCAAACAGGGTCTCAATGTATAGAACTACTCATTTATATCTAATACCCTGCCATTCCACTCCATCAGTGGGGATCTCGTTGATCCACATTAATGCATTATCCAGACACTTGTTTTGTCCAAAACCCAGAACTATTGGATAATGTCCATCAGCCAACTGCTAAACCAATCATTCTCTTTCAATCAATCCATCAGAACCTTTGAAGGAGTGCAATTTATAAAATTTTTTTGGACCTATGAGATCCAATCAATCTCTACAGGCGAAGGAATCAGGCCAGCTATGCTTTACCCAAGTTCTCAAAATCAAATTATTCAGTTACAACTTACAAG
>NW_010729093.1:642717-676007 GCF_000365185.1 Nelumbo nucifera | reverse complement strand
CCCTATTCAGCAAGGAGACTCCCTTTGATTAGGACTCTTGTAATCTCCTATTTAAGGAGACCCCATTATTGAATGAGGATATCAAATTTCCAGTCAAGAAAGAGAGTAAAAGGAGAGTTCGGTGATCTCTTGGACAAATCACCCTCTAGGACGCCAAGATAGGTTCAGCTAGGAAAGGGAGGAACAAGGGAAAACAGGAGCTTTTCCCTGTGGACCGACCCGTGACACGATCCTATTCCCGGGCCCATAACAGAATACCCAAAACTAGTTGAGTGAGATCGGCAAGTACATTGTACATATTAGCTCAATTAATATTCAGAACTTGGTTGCCCTTTCTTCTATCATTTTCTCTTATCCATTCTATGTTACTTTAAATTTATTTCATTCATTTATTCTAATGGTGAGATCTGAACCCATCAACCATTGTTAAAATATTGTCTAGTATGATTTACATTAACATCTTATTCAACAAAATACAGAAAAAAAAAACAGTACTAAATCACATTTCTACCACCAGAAGTACATTGCAGATGTTCTAGAAAAGAAACTTTCCAAGTGATAGTGGTCCTCATCAAATACAAGTTGGAATCCAATAATCAGAATATCATTTCTAACATGTTTGTAGGACTTAGGACTTTATTTGCCTCCACACAAGTTCTTCTTGGAGAAAAACTTAACTATTAGATGCCTAGATGCAAACATATTCAGCTTCATATTTGTTACACTTCTCAACACGGTCCTTGGTATCTGTATTCCTAGGAAGAGTTTGATGTGGACTTTCAACTTTAAACTAAAATAAATCAGTATTAGATCAAACTAGATGCAATATGTTAACATGGTTGAGAATACAATAAACAGAGAGAGAGAGAGAGAGAGAGAGAATAACAACCATTCATCCAAAGGGAAATACCCAGTATGCCATGGAAGCTGGGGGTTTTTGATAGGTGTCAGATCACGAATTAATTCAAAGAAGATCAAACTCGAGTCAGAAGGTAAACATTTTGTCACTTGAAGAAGGATAGACATGTGAACCAACAATTTGCAGAACAAAAGGAACACTATGATGTGCAAAGTTCAAGGAAATCAGTACATGAATTTGGTTAAGGTTGATAAATAAAACAACTGGGAATACTAGGCACCCCATAGCAGTATATAAACACATAAATACCTACCAGGCATGCCCACCTGTCCATGAGGTCACCAAGCACACCTATTACAGAAGGTATGTATGTGTTTGAGAATCTCAAATGTTGGTTTCACAATTCCTTCAATCTTTCATTTGCTACATATTCATGGGCCAAAGCCATCTTGTGTCCAATCCAAGTGCTAGTACAATGAGCCAACTCAACATCTTGATTAGGATTTAAATTAACACTTTGAGTTATTGAGTTATCTTTGGTTGATTATTCAATATTAGAGCAGCCACTCAATGATTCTTTAATAGTACAAATTTCTGTTCATCCTTCAAGGAAACACAAGCAACATCTTGAGATCAGAAACTTCTCCTTTCTCCAACCAAGTTTCTTTATAAATGATGCTTTCTCATTGGAACAATTTTATACAATCATTTAATAATAAATATGGCCTCAAATAGAGTAGAACATAAAAAAGCAGGATTCAGGAAGCTGACCCCATATAGTTGGGTTAACACTTTGGTAAGCAATAAATGAATGAGTTGGAAAATAGTCGAGTGAAAATGGGATTAAAATTGAAACATTTAGACCTAATGTTCCTAATATAAAATGCATGTTAGGCCTATATTAAACAGTAAACACTACCCATCCTTTCAAAACCTGCTACATTTACTGAGATGCCTGAAACAGGTTTACTGCAGGTGCCCAACTCTCCAAAAGTTGAAGGTAACCCTGATTAAAAGAAAATTTTTCCTCAAATGTGAAATTATTTTCCCCTACATTCCTCCAAGCAGACTCTCAATAGTAGAGAAAAAAAGCTCTTCCATAAAAAAATGGCAACAAACATCTGTTTGTCCACATCTCCCATGTCACTAATTTGTTATTATCGAGTCATAAGATCTTCAAGATTAGACCATTCTCTTATAAATGTATTACTTTGTATGAAATAATTAGCATACCAAAGTCTGTAATGCCTCCATGCTCCATTTCTATGAAGAATTTGCTCACCATCTCTCCCTATTGCAATATTCAATCAACATGTCCTGTCAGCTCTTTCTACTCTTTCAGACCTGTCTTACAACCATTAGCAGCTGAAATCTCTTCCATCATTGTAAGAGCACTTCGAAATAACATTAGGAGCCTATCAACATCCCAAACTTACACCAAACACGAACAACTTGTCCTGTCAGCTCTTTCTACTCTTTCAGACCTGTCTTACAACCATTAGCAGCTGAAATCTCTTCCATCATTGTAAGAGCACTTCGAAATAACATTAGGAGCCTATCAACATCCCAAACTTACACCAAACACGAACAACTTCATTCTCTATTCTCCACCTACCAATAATCTCCACATGAACATAACCCATGTCTAAAATGATGGAAACGTTTGTTGTCCCTCACAACTATTTCCCTGTCCACCACCTTGGACACCAACTTCAATGCATTGTGGCAATCCCCACATATGCGAAGGTTCTTGCAAACTCTCAGTGTCACACCTTTAGTCGTCTTCAACAGACCAAAAGAAATAGCAAGCTTCTCACTATGTCCTCGCAGTATCTTTTCTTTCTCATGTTCATCCAACTCATGTAGCACCAAAGTTGTATCAGGTACATATCCAATTTTAATTATCTTCTCCTCTAGTGATTGCCACATTCTGCACATCTCTTCTGACTCGGGAAGCACATCATCACCTGCTACAAAGTTATAAACTTTCCCTTTAACTTCAATCCAACTACAGCCAGCCTCCTTTTGCAGGCCCATCTCATTCATCCATCCTCTCACCCTTCTTACAACATCCCACCTCCTTGATCCTGCAAAAAGATTTGAGGTTGCAACATAATTTTCTGCCTTGTCTGGTTCCAATTCTAACAGCTTCTCAGCAATTTTCTCCCCCAGACCAACATTGCCATGAATTCTACAAGCACTGAGCAATGCACTCCAAATTCCAGCATCTGGTTCTACTGGCATCTCCTCTATGAGTTTCATGGCATCATCCAAGCGTCCAGCCCTACCAAGCATATCCACCACACAAGCATAATGCTCTATCTGAGGTTCAATGCTGTGCTCCCCTTGCATCTCTAGAAAGTATTTTAGACCCTTTTCAACCAGCCCTGAATGGCTGCATGCCATCAAAATACCAACAAATGTGAAACCATCTGGCTTCAAGCCTTCTCTCTGCATACTTTCAAACAGCTCTATGGACTCTTGTCCATATCCATTAAGTCCATATCCTGTAATCATTACGGTCCATGACACCACGTCTTTCTCCTTTGATCTGTCAAAAACCATGCGAGCTTGCTTGATGCAACCACTCTTTGCATACATTTCTATGATTGAACTGCCAACAAATGGATCTTCAATGAAGTCATCTTTTAAAGCAAAGCAATGGGCCTCTTTTCCAAGCCGCAATGTTGACAACTGTGCACAAGCCCCAAACACACTCATTATTGCAATCTCAGAAGGTTGAATTCCATCCTGCACCATTTGGCGGAAGAGATCAAGGGTTTTGTCATGGTGTCCATTCTGTGAGTACCCAGCAATCATTGCATTCCATGACACCAGATTTCTTTCCCCCATACCATCAAACAATATCCGCGAAGATGATGGTTCTCCACATTGAATATAAAGAGAAATTAGTGAAATACCGATAAAGGAATCCATTTCCAAACTGTTGCGCAGCACAAAACCATGAATTGCTTTTCCATCCCTCAAAGATTTCAGGTGGGCACAAGCTAGAAGCAGACTACCAATACTGAACCAGTCAGGCTCTATGCCTGAATAAGTCATTTGCAGGAACAAATCTACCGCTTTTCTTGGGTCTCCATTCTGTGCATATCCACCAATGATTGCATTCCAAGAGCTTACCGTTTTGGTCTCCATGCCATAGAAGACATGGTCTGCAAATCTCAGCGACCCACATTTTGCATAAGCGGCAACAAGAGCATTAGCCACCAGATCATCACATTGAAACCCGTTTCTAAAAGCATAGCCATGGAGTTCCTTCAATCTACACAATTCTGACTGTTCTAAACAAACTGGCAATGCGTTCAAGATGGTTATTACACTGGGCCTTGTTGCACCATCCTCCTTTTGCATTTGGCGTAAAAGATCAAAAGTTCTGCATACATATCCTTCTCTTGAATAACCACCGATCATGGTATTCCAAGAAACCACGTTTCTGTGAATGGCCTTTTCAAATAGGACCTGGCCATCAATTACATAGCCACACTTCAAATACATGTCAATCATGGCATTGTTTACTGTTATTTCATGACTCAGACCTAATTTAACAGCTAACCCATGGACCACCCTCCCCATTTCAATGTCTCCTTCCCCCGTACAAACTGGCAATATTGTCACCAGCGTTGCGACATCAGGTGTGAAACCTTCCCCATCAATGAGCATCTCCCTGAATGCATCGAAACTCTCTTTCGGAAGCCCATTTTCAGAGAACCCACATATCATGGCATTCCAAGAAACCAAATTCCTATCGGGCATTCTCACAAACACTTTAACTGCCTCACCAATTGATCCACACTTGCCATACATAGCAATCAGAGCATTACCCACAAACACATCTGGACCCAGTTCCATCTTCATCGACATGCCATGAATTGCCTGTCCCAATTCCAAACACGAAAGCCCACCGCAAGCCTTAATAACGCATGGTAAGGTGAAATTATCAGGCCTAAGATCCGTGGTGGAAAGTAATTCACAGAACACAGACACCGCCTCATCCCAAAGCTCATTTCTTGTGTAGCCGCTAATAAGGGCATTCCACTGAAATAGGTTCCTCCTCTGAAGTCCATCGAAAACGAGGCGAGAATCTGAAGGAGATCCACACATGGAGTACATTGTGATGAGACGGGTATTAAGAACAAAGTCATTGCTGAATTGGATCGACGCCCAAACCAGCTCATGAACTTTTCGCCCCGTCTCAATATCCTTTCTTTGGCCACAAGCCTGTAAGAGAGCACTAATGGTGTCAGCTCGCTCTGCCATGCTGGTAAGCCCATTTTCTCTTTGCAGGTGAAGAAAAGCTTCGTTTAGGTCTCCGGACTCGCAGAGCTTGCTTACACTTTGAGATAAGGTAGGCTGATGGTCTGAAGTCTGGGTTAGAACCACAGAGTCTCTGTTCCGTGTTTCAGCTGAAAGAGAAAAAGATGCATTGACAGGAGGGATGAATGACAATGAAGAATTTGTATTATTTAATAATCGATTACAGGGTCTATGAAGAAGAAGAAGAGGTCCATGGTAGTGGTTGTGGCATGAAATCGATGGCGCTACCAAAGCCATGTTGTAGCGATTAACAGTTTCCACACTTTGTTCCAGAATCCAGACAGAGACAGTGTTGCATTACATTTTTTTTCATTATATCCTTTACCCAGTATTCACGATATTATTGTGATATATGTAATTTTCGCCAGAAGAAGATAAACTTGTACTTGTAATTCCATTTTATTCAACCTAAAATTTATATGTTTATGTATACTTAAAATTTATACTTTATCTCTAGTTAAACCTGAATGTAATGTTGTGTTTTTATCAAAAGTGTCATTGCTTCAAATTTCATATTCACTTCAGAGAGAAAATTTTCATATTGTTTCAGTGTTTTACATTCTTCTCCATCTCAATTATTTTTCCAAATGTATTAATCTCCAATTCCCTCTATAAACAGTATCCCTGTGAATTGGGAATCTTCCCCTCATACTGACCCAAGCTGTACGTACGATTGCATTATGAATTCTAAGGTGGAGTGGACGGTAAAAACCCCTTGCACATGTTGAAAAGCAAGAATGTTTTTTAAATCAAAAACAAAACGAAGGGAGACTACCACCCTTCGTAGAAGGAGATAGAAAATGGAGGTGGTAGCTCATTTTCTTACAGAATATGATTTGTGTTCTATTATTTAGTTCACATACATAACATTCTCATCTTATTTTTAATTCCATCCACTACTTGCTTGGAATCCGCAAGAAAGTTATTTCTCTAATTTTTCTGATGAGAGATGCACTAAATGGACCTGCTCGCTTGTGCTTCCCTGTGAATGAACTTACTTCATCAAGGCTTAGGCTTTGTGAACTGTTTTTCTTGATGTGGGTTTCCAAAGAAAACACACGTTTCTTAAAACAAATACACAAATTCTTAAATTTCTGATTTCAAAAACACTTTTTTCATCTGGTTATTTAATATCATACTTTATAAATCATAAAATTTATACACTACAGAATTTGTTTTTGTTTAAAAAATCATTATATTGATAGTTCCAAAAACATATTTTTTTTTTAATAAAAACCAACTTGTTTTCACCTATGAAAACAAAAATAGAGACCAAAAACATATATATATATTTGTTTTTGTTTTATTTCTTTACTAATATAATAATTTAAAAAACAAGTGAATAAAAACATTGATATTATAGAACACCCCAATGTGAATTGGTTTATTATCACATTCTGCAGATGGGGTTTGCGCCACCTGAAGATCGCATATTAATCAAAAGATGATTGCAATTCCTGCAAGGTATTCTTCTTTGATGGTTGGCTAACCACCGTGGGATGATATTTTTAGTCTAAATTGTGCTTGTATCCACACCACTCTTGAGACAGCACATTCTAGAGATGCCCAGAAAGAACATTTTGCTTTTCCTTGACTTTCGTAGTCACTATAAGTCGGATCGAATCTGATTGGAAAAGCTGGTCCATTAACTTAACAGATCTAATTTGGATATTGGTTGATCTGATCCGCCATGACCTGATCTGATTCATTAATTATGAAATATTATATTATATATTATATATGCATATTCTATATATTATTTATATTATATAATTTTAATTGAATCGGATATCTGATAATACATTCAAAATTGAATTCCAATCATACTCTTGAAAATCCAACGGATCTTTATTGGATTCAGATCAGTCAGATTTTCTTCATGGATCGGATTGGATATGCCCTTATCGAATCTGATCCGATCCGTAAGTTTACAGCTCTAAAAGTTAGGCTTAGGCAAGATACGAAGGATGATCATTAAATTTATACCCCCTGCCTCCAAATCACATTAAAAGTAGGGGTGCAAATGGATCATATCCATTATATAAAATATTAATAATTTATTAAATTTTACAAAAATTAAATCAGGTCGAATTAGATCTAAGTATCCATTATAGTCAAATTCACCTTTTGTGAAATCTGTTTGGATCTTTCAATTGGATTGGATTCAAGATTTATATCATCATATTAGATTTGGATATACCTTTATTCGAATCTTATCCAATCCATTTGCATCCCTATTTAAAAGGTTTTTTTTTTTGGAAGATGACTTTAAATGACATTTGGTGAATTAAAAGTTGAATTTGATACCATTGCTACTTCTACTTGTAAATTTTTTGGAAAAAACTTTAATTATTGGGGGCCAACAACATAGGCTGTTGAGACAGTTTCTAGAAATACCATGTTACCATGAGAATGGGTAAATTAGTAATTACATCTCAATTTATTTTGACTAAATACCGAAGCATGGGCATGAATAGATGAATTGCCCAAAATGTGCCCAGCCCAAAAACTGTCTCAACTCCCTATGCTGTTGGGCCCCAACAGCTAAAGTTCACCCAATTTTTTGTGTTGGTCAATATACAAATTTTTGAAAATTTGTCTTGTCCCATCACATTAAATAACCAATTTCACTAATATAAGCATTGAATTAGGTGTTAACATTTTTAGTAAAAACACTAAATTTGATGTTTTCTGAAGAAGCACCAATGGTACCCAATGCTGTATTGATAACTCAAAGCATTTGTGGTTAAAAATATATATATTCTCATAAAATTTGTATTTATCAACCTAAAACATTACAAGTAAAAATGGCAATGATACTAAATACAACCTAAATTGATGATCATCATGTGATATACACGAATGTGGTGAACCTGGCTTCGGAAGAGAGATCTGAAACGTGTATGACACCTTTAAAGACAATCTTCAGTTTATTTGATACCTTCGCTAAGTATGCTTGGACGGGGTTTGCAAAACTCTGATAAGCAGATTTAACCGTGTAGTTACCACTACCTGTCATTTCCTTCCATAGAAGGGTGTCCTTGAATCTAGGTGCAGGAATGATAAAATTGCCTCCACATTATGATCATTAAAGTAGTTGTTAAATACCCATTTATTTGCAAATGCAAATCTGAATCAGATACAACATACAAATTTTGCATCCAGTTCAATTTTGTATATATTTGTTTGTGATTACGATTTGTGCTCTTATTTGATGCAAAAATTTGTTCTTTTTGTGTCATTTGAATCTATTACAGTGCAAATTTTGCATCTAAAAAAGTGATGCAAAATTTGCACCACTTCCTCCTACCTTAATTTTCTTTCCTATAAAATGGGGACTACATCATTTTGCTTATTACCTCACTCATCCCAAATAAGTAACCTTATTGTGCTTCCATTCTTTTATTAAATTGAATATAGGCACCCTATACTTTGAGGGTAGTCTCATTTTAGGACCTGAACTTTTAAATGAAACAAGTGAGGTGAAATTTCCTCCTACCTTAATTTTCTTTCCTATAAAGTGGATCACATCATTTTGCTTCTTACCTCACTCTTCCCAAACTAATAACCTTTTTCCTCCTTTCATTCCCTTCTAAATAAGGGTAAATTACAAATATGTACCCTGTACTTTGGGAATAATCTCATTTTAGGGCCTGAATTTTTAAATGTACCACTTTAGTATTTGATCTTAAAAATACATTTAAATCCAAATCCATTAAACTAAAGTTTCAGTGATGGATAAAATTAAAAAAAAAAACATACTTTTTGACTATCTTTTTTTCACTTTTCATCTTTCTTCTATCTTTGAACTTCATACACAGACCAACAGCCGCAAAATAAGCTCACCTCGGTCTATTCATTGGATTTACTGCCACTAGTTTGCATCCAAAGTCTAAAGGGAGAAGAAAGATGAATAATGAAAAAAAAAGAGGCATAACATGAACATTGATGTAATTTTACCCTTCACTATATATATATTTTTGAAAGTGGTGAAAGTTCAGGCTCTAAGGTGAGACTGCCCCCACAGTACAGGTACATATCAGCAATTTATCCTATATATAAATTAGGGATTACATCATTTTACTTTTTACAAACAAATAAAACAAGGTCAAATTTGAAGCAATAATAAACTAAAATATACACTCAGCCCATTTGCACTCCCGTGCATTTACACATTTGCACTGCAAATAAACCAAACCTTAATGTTGTGTTTGGTTTGAAAGCCCCTGCCTTTTCTTTCAAACCAAATACAATGACGGTAATGGTGTATTCTATGTTTCATCTTGGTTCAGGAATTTGTCAGCTTTCTTCTCCATTACTCCATTCGTTAATCATGATTGATTCTTGGTTTGTTGTTTTCTGCCCATGCTATCCATGGGTCATTAAGGGAGTTCACATATTTAATCGAATTCCCCTTTTTCCCTATTTGAGTTCCTTTGATGTTAGTTATGAGGTTCAATACTACATTTGTGATGCATATCCGCCAAAATGGATCAGACTCAGATATGCCTAATTCAAATTTGATTCATTAATATTTTGATTTAGAATTTTGGATATCAATCAGATCTAGATTTTTTTTGATAAATAATAGAAATTTTTATTAAAATATATTTAGAGAAAAAGATACATCAATCAGATCTAGATTGACCAACTGATGGTGGTTCAATTGATAAGTTCTCTGGTGAAAGGGGATTTGTTCCTTACAGAGTGCACCCCATATCGACCTCACAGCCTTATCCTACCATGTATTTGAATCATCATCTCCCTATGAATAACAACACAAAGTGCGGGAAATGCTTCCAATGTGCAGCTGAAAGGTATTGTAAGATTGGTGTGAGGAACACTCTGTGAGTAATAGATTTGAACTCTTCTCATGGCTCCCCCATGAGATAATAAATAAATAAAAATAAAAAAGATTTATATTGGAATCGGATAAAATTGGATATTGAACATCATTAATAAATTAAAAGTTTACATGATCAAAATATTTATATAATATCGATGTGATCTAAAAATGACTGGTCATTAATGTTTGGTATGATGAATAAAATAACTTGAATTAAATGGTATTGTACCTAAAAACTTAAAATAACCAATCAAACGGTTTTTCAGTCAAATCCACAATGGGATTCTGATTGGTCAAACTCTTTTAGGCATGATTTTTTTATTATAGAAATTGCCAATTTTATCATATCATGAGAGAGAGAGATGCACAACAAACCAGTGTCCTTCCCAACATCATCCAAGCCATATTTTTTTTAGATAAAGAAAAAATTATTAGAAAGAGACATATGAGAAGGTTACAATGGGTGATAAGGCATCACCCCAAATAAAACAAAACACCCTAAGACCTAACCACCCCCAAATTTGCGAAACTTTAATCACAGACCAAACCCAAACAATACTCTCGAACCACCCAACCCAACTAATGCCCAATATCGTCCATGCCTAAACCCCTATCTTAGCCCCCTCTCATATTACCCGAACACGTATTAGGCAGACAGCCCAAAACTCCCCTACCAACTACCGAACAAAAAAGACAAATTCACTTCAGACCTTCGTCAGTTGGAACAAGAACTTTTCTTCAAAGCTGTTTTTGTCTTCCTAATCCTCTTGTTAATTCCAACTCTAAATAAGCCTCCCCTTAACCTTTCAAAAGCCTTTGAAACTGACACAACTCGGAAATTTTCTTGTTGTTTAAACCTTTTAACACCATTGTCATGTCCTTAGCACTCTCCCTCTCCTCCAACCTTTCATTAATTCTTTCAAGCTCTAAAACCGTGTTCCGCTCAAACACTTGCTCTGCTGTCGAAATCATGCTCATCTCACCTCCTTTGTAACCTTAGACCTCTCATCAGCAATTGCAAAGTCCTCACAATTCTTCCGAAGACCACCAGGGATTTATTCTACTTCCTTAAAGGCTTTTCTTGCTAATGCCTTGGCTGATTATCTTACTAAACAAGGGGCTCCTCGGGTCTCTTTGTATTGGGTTGATGGTATCCTCCATTTCCCCTCCTTGAAGGGGAGGTAGCATCTCGTGCCTCTCCCTAAAATGTACTCTCTTTGGCTATGAATTAAGAAATCTTACAATTCACTGATAAAAAAGGCTTTTCTTGCAAATTCCTCTCCTCTCAAGAAAAACAGGTCCAGCTTTTTACCCACCCCCACCTCTATGTTAATCATCCAAGCCTTATCCAAACTACCACAGGTCGGCTACATGAATCCTGTTTTGCCATTCTGTTCCATTTAAATGCCATATCCATTGCTAAATTATGGCAACTTAAATGGTTTCTTATTACTTCTACCTATTTCCTTTTTGGGCCCTTCTAGCCCCTTCAACATGTAAACCAATGTCCTTTTGAAGATGAAAAATAAAAAACCATTTGAGTAGAGTATATAAAGTTTGTTTGATCCCATAGCCTCATGTTTGTTGTGCAACATTTTTTTTTTTTGATCAACTGTTTGTTGTGCAACATCAACCACAACCAGTTAGAGCTATCCTTGTATACCTTTTTTTGTTACTCGTTGGGGAACTGTATCAGTTTGTACTGCAAATCTAGCAAGTAGGTGACATTATCAAGTGGTATCACTTCATGTTAAAATGTGCTCAGAGCTACATAAGGAAGAAACAAATGCATTCTATTGAAGATAGGTGGACACCAGCATAGCTTCCCGGGAGCAGCAATGATATTAAGGGGACTAATGAAAGATGGCACTTAGATATCTGAATGGTATACTAGCCTGGTGATTCACCAATAGATCAAACCAATCCTATTTCTTTTGTAGTAAAAACAATGTTAATTTTAATATGATAAATTCTGTAGAAAGCAAGAACATTTGCTTGCCCCTGCTGTGGAAGAGAGATAATTGGTCCACCCAAGGTTCAAAATTTTGATACATATCGGCCTGTATCGGCCGATACGTATTGTATCGTGGGCTTCTCGATACACCCCTACAGGGGGGTGTTTCAGGGTCTAACCCAGTTCAGGGGTAGACAGGCCTTAAACCGTCCCTTCTGAACCAGGTTGGAAAAAAAAAAAACTAAAAAAAAGGGACGCAAGCTTCGATACAGTCTGATACGATATTTTGAACCTTGGGTCCACCTCCTTCCCCCCTCTTTCTGTATACACCCTCTACAAAGGGATCTATACTTCCATTCTCAGTGAAGATACATACCATTTACTTGTCACAAAGAGAAAAGGAAAATTAAAAGAACCCTGCCCTTTGTAATGATAATGGAAGCTAGGATCCACAACTTTTTCTAGATCACCTTCATTAGTTCAACAGAATTTTAATGGAAGTAATGTATTAAATAGAAAAGAAAACAAAGAAACAGAGACCTTAATTCCAACCAAACTAAAAAAGTGCAAACTACAAAGTGCCTGGTCTATCAGAAGAATACATGACCTGACCTCAAAGAGGTGGCCTAAACCAAAAAAGCAAATATAAAAACAACCTTCTATATAAATAATGATGAGATGTCATATTTATGTCTAATTGTGAAATACAGAGCCCCAAAACTCATGTAAAAAATTAGAGAAAAGGACTGTCGAAACACATCAGGATTGTAAAGAAAGGCCATTGTCCAAGTCTGGTGTCTGCTAACCTCTAGAGTTGATTTTTTTATTCTTTTTTCTTTCTTTCTTTTCTCTCTCTCTCTCTCTTTTCTTTCTTCTTTTTTTTTTGCATTAAGTGGTTACTCTGAGAATTGAATCCATGAGACCACACTTGTCAGCACAAGATTTTACCATGCCACCAAAGTGTTTGAAACATTAAAAAACAGTAACGATATAAAAAATGAGAAAACTGAAAACTCTAAAACTAACTCGATTTATGTATTAATTTACCACAGAATGATTGATATAAACAAATCTGAAAGAGAGGAAGAGGAAATGATATGGTGCCTTTTTTTCTTCATTTTTTCAAATTATCATTGATAAGGGGTGCTCAACAAAAATTGAAAAGCCAAAAAACTGAACTGAAAAATCCGGCTAACCAATTTTTATAATTATCTATTATCTATAAATATATATGCATTCAGGATTTTACAGAAATCAAAGGACTGGTTCAGTTTAAAAAAACCACAGTTTGATTAACTGAACCATGAGCACCCCTACCATTGATGTCATCCACCTTCAAAGATAGCATCAATAGCTACAGCCAGCACAAACCACAGCATCTTAAGTAGCTGTCTGGTTATTAACTGTTAGAGAAAGTACTATAATTACCAATTTACCAAGAAGAAAAAGGCACATTTCTCTGTGAAACTTATGTCAACTACATCCATTTCTCAGTTTCTAGGGTTTCATTCAGGCAAGCACTGCATTTATAGATAAGCTACAAAACTATTTTCTAGCACAAAATGAACTATGATCTTTTCTTTTTCTTCTGTCTGTGCATGTGTGTGTTTCGGGTTTTCCCCTGATTGAGGGATTTAAACCACATATGAAGTTAACTAGTTGCTCAAATACTTCTTATAGTGTTTCTTTTAACAAGTTATAGGAGATATGAGTAATCAATTTATCCGTGTATATACTTTCCAAAAGACAAGGGTACCTGCTATCCCACTTCTCTAGACTCTTATCAATGGGTTCCATTGTATCAGTACATAAATTTCAAAATTCTATAGACAGTGATATGTCCATGCTTGTGCTCGATGTTAAATCTTGTTATCGCATTAATAGGAATTTATAATAAAGTACCAAAGGCTAAAACAAGACTTTTCACTTTTTTAGATGTATGAACTGGGAGTGTGAACTCATGATCACCTTATCTTAAAATAAGACAGATGAGTAAATGTATTTAGGTCCCATTGGGGAAGGTTATCCATCCAAGCACAGTTGCCATCTCTATCTTAAGGTAATATTGGGATGTTCATTGGGCTACTCAGACACTGAGGCAGAGAGAGATTTTCAAGTCATCATTGGGTGCTGGCAGAACTTGGGGATGAGTCCTTGGAAACATTGACATGAAATAAGAAAAAGCAAGATCTTGGGCTAGGAGTCTTCTGCTCACCTCATCCACCAGGTTAGTCATTTTTTGTATGGATTTGGACTAAGAATGATTTTGGGGTTTGTGCAGCAAAGGGACTGGCTCCTTTTTTACTGTTTTATCTGGGACAGATAAAAAGCCAACAGACTGTTATATATTCCCATCTATATCTATTATTTTCTTAATAAAATCCTGATCACTCACCAACAAAAGAACAAAAATGAATAAACCCACTAATAAATACACATAAAAATAATTAAAAAATTCCATTTAAAATGTTATCTCTAGGATAAGCTAGTTTTTTTTCCTTTTTTTGAAAAAAAAAACTAGGATAAGATAATTTTGATGTTAAATTGGAGTAGAAGTCATGGTCTGTTTGGGTTGAACACTCCTATTAATCTTTCTTTTCAAGAGTAAGCAAGGCAACAGGGTTTTGTAAAGTTTAAGCAAGTACGGTAGAATATTTTTTGCCCAAAACATGTTTTCAAGCACATACATCATGCTTATGCTATAAAACCATCTCTTTAATTTCATGAGTGATAAACTAAATTTTCAGATTCTGCCATCAAGTCCTAACTGCACCTAGTCTTGCCACCACCACTCCAACCTTAATTGATACAATCTTTATTATGTAATACTGCAGTTTCAAACATTCTCAAAACCGGAAAATCAATACTTCGCAAGATGTCAAGACCGGTAAATGATTAGGATTGCTCACGGGCATATATGTTGAAATTTCATTAATTTATCACAACACTGTTGCCAAAAGGCATTCCAAATAAATTCAAGGTAGAACTGGAATCAAGCAAAGATAGAATAAGGCGAACATGTTAAACCAAATTAGCAAACTTCTGCCACGATCTTGATATTTGTTGTCATTTAGCAATATCTGATTACATTTGGAAAGATTATCTAAGCTACACAAGAATGGCTTCAACGTGCACAAGACTAAATTGGTCGAGGTACAAACAAATTATATTTGAAGACAGTATAACTAACCAAAGGGAGGATCACATAGTGTTTTCACCATAAAGAATTATGAAAACACTGATGAGCTTTGCTCCAAAAATTGTAACTGACTATTGATAATTGGTGCTAAGTGCTAACAAGAACTCCCAAAAAGATGACTACCCAAAACAGAACAATGACTGCAACTCTGTTTGGTGTTACCTCATCACTGTCCCATGAAAGAAGGTATTTATCTAGAGGCCAAAATTGCACCCTTGCACAAACTCCATCTCATAGTCCACATATTTGCTCCAGAAGGGCCGGTACTGGTTCATTGCAATGTCTAGCCATGGCTTCATGTTCCCATTATAATGAATGACTGCAGCCCTTTTTATCTCATCAATGCTTATGCTCGGATTATAACCAAGCCCAAGAACATGCCATGATTTATCCAACGGCTTTGTTGTTGAGTAGAATGTGATTAGACCTGGTGGCAGGGTTCCCAATTTCCATAATGTACGGTTCTCATTCTACATGAAAATTCACCAAACATCATTAGTTTCCTATGATCACACTCAATTCGATATAAAAAATGAAGTAGAGAAGCAAAGGAAACCAATTGGAAGGAAAAGAGGGGGACGAGGATCCTCCTTACCAGGCTCTGCCAGTAATGATACTCCTCGGTACACTTCTCTCGCCTCCAAGCATCAAGGTCAAAGAAATTCATTCCATAGGCCCAAGCACAAGCCTTGGGATTAAACCTTTCTCTTATGAGAGGGTGCGAGAAGTTCATATACTGGGCATAACGATGGAAAGACCCAAAGCAGGTTTCAACAGCCCCATTCACCTTCCCATCCATATCAATCTTCCATAATCCCGTCAGGTCCTTTTGCACCACAACATCGTCATCCAAAAATAGGATCCTATGAAGATTTGGGTACATCTCCGGCAGGTAAAACCGAAGATGATTTAACATGGACAAATACTTGGGGTTCCTGAATTTCATATTGTTGGTATCCTTTGTTGCATTCTCTGCTCGATTCTCAAAGTAAAACCTTTGCAGGTTCGCGGACTCAAGCTGCTTGAGAACGGGAACGTAGGAAGAATTCAAGAATTTATAGTCCTCCACTGCTTTCACTTCAACATGGGCACCTCCTTCAACCGGCCGCATGGTAAACCAAACCTGCATTGCCGCAAGATTCATCTTATCCGTCACCACATGGAACACATGTTTCCAGGGCTCCTCTGCATTCTTCACAACAGAATTTACCACAACCGACGCGGCAATCACATTATCAGAGAAAATTGCATAGTGATAAAGGCTCGGGTCCTCGAATTCCGGTTTGGGGCCAACATCCTTGTACTTCTCGGGATGCGCGATTCGCTCCTCTACAAGCCGCATCGCAAGACAATGGAGGCTCTTGGGGATCGACTTGGCAGCGATTAGACTTGAGAAAGCTCCTTGCTTCTTGGCCTTCGTGAGTTGTTCATTGACAGCAAAGATTGTATCTTTAAGCTTCTGGATCTTAAGTTGATTATCGAACGAATCCTTCGCCTCACCGATCAACTGTCGAGCAATTTTAACTTTATCCTTCACCTCCTTCTCGAATTGCCTGAGGACGTTTTCTTCGATGGCTCCAACGGGTTCGAGTAAGGCGGCACGATAAGTTGGCCGAGTGAGGAGATCGGAGAAATTTCGCGCCAGATCCTCGAAAACACGGAGTTGCTTAGAGTTATCAAGCTTAAGCCTTCTAGCGTAGGCGGCGTACGCGTTGACAAGGGCGATGTGGTCATTGGCCTGCTTGCGGATCAAGTCGACTCGCGTCCTCAATGGATCCGATTTTAGAGCCAGAAATGTCCGGTGAACGTAGGCCTGTACCGGCGGTCCGGTACTGGGCAGAACCTGTGCCAATCCCAATAACAATTTAAGATAATTTTGTTTTAATGAAAAAAAAAGAACGACATAAATCACAAATCATGACAACTTACTGAATCGTGATGGTTAGTAGAAGGGTTAGTGGTGAAGAGAACAGAGAGAGTAACAAGGAAGAGAAGAGTAAACATGGCAGAAACGAAGATCCGGTAAGAGAAGAAGCTCCGAAGAGGTCCTCCGGCACCGACAGTCCCCCCTCCTCCGCCGGTGCTTAATCGACCACCGCGCAGTGGTCCCGCCATTTTTATCACTCTAAAATATGCTTCTTCACACTTTCTCTGTAACAGAGGATGAACTTGGGATCTGAAGTAAAGCAAGTAGAGTTGAGATCTAAAGGAGTTGGAATCAACGAGGAAACGAAAAGAGAATGGATCAGAATTGGTGGTTTCTTCTACGGAATCCCTCTCCGATGTTGGCTCCACTGTTTGGATCGGAAACGAAAGAGTCGATTTAGGGACTGACACTGGAACACATCGAGGCTGTTAACTGTTAAGTAGGGGGGAGTATCAGAAAATGCGCGTCAAATTGTAATTCGTTGATCCAGTTACTGTCAGTGACGGGGGGCCACACTCGAACAGTCTTAGATTTGCAATCGCCAAATGTTGGATGGTCATTGATCAATCCAAGCTTTATGGTAGTAAGATTCTAATCTGTATACCATAGGGTCTATGATTATTACGGTTGGATTGGAATGTTATGTCTCCAGATAAATGAAAATTCCAATCTAATGGTATTTTATGATGGAGGGGAAAGGTAAAACATATCGATGACACACGGAATTATAGCCTCTGATCTTGATCCTGTCGGTGGTGATATACCTTACGCGTTCCTTTTTTCACATATATAAAAGGGATGAATTTTAGTTGGATTATGATCACACATTAAGCCACGGTCGGGTGGGCTGGCGACAGGCAAGTAGGGAACGGAACGGCTGCATTGCCAAGTCCTGACTCCTGACTTCATTGAATATTGTGGATTTAATCATTTAATCAATTCGATTTCTTACACCCATTAGAATTCACCGTTGGATTGATGTAGATTGGATATGAGTGGAAACAGCGTCGTGAGGTTGATTATAATCTGACGTCAAAGGAGTCCTCTCCTTCATGTACTCACTCTGGGGCGTGTCCCATCTGATATTTATTGGACACCTCTGTATCACGGTAGTTGTGTCAATGGGGTCGGGTTCGATTTGGTTCATAATTTCATATGTTCCTATATGGGTGGACCCTATTATACGCATCACTTCCGGGTCTAATCAACCCGAATGTGATAGGGGTGGTTATTATTTAATTTTTATTATTTGCATCACAACCAATAAACCGAAGGCAAGTAACCCCGATAACACTAGTCATTGTCGGAACTTTAGGCTATGTTTTAATGTAGGGAAAGGAAGAGAAAGATAAAGAAACCAGATTTCCTTACCTTTCTTTACTTTTTTTTTCAAACCAAACATAACCTTAAGGCTTGGGCCTATAATATAAAATATTATAGCATGTGTCCTATAATATAAATATTATACATATTTTATAAAATTATTTAGTGACAGGCCCAAAGCTTCCCAGACCTGGGCTTACATTTCAGGCCTAAGGCCCACTATCTCACTCATCCCTTTTATTTAATGTTAATTTACAAATGTTTAAATAATTTTTTGCTATTTCCAGTCATGCCCTTCTTCTGCCCCTTCAACTTATAACCGATTACTTTTCCTTTAGGTATTATAACTTTATAAGTGATTTTCTTTATACATGATCGAATCATAAGTCTACTGACACTAAAATCTAAATATCATTAGAAAAAGTGGAATTTTTTATGGTTCTCATTATTCATGGACTTAAGCTAGGCAGTGTTATATGTTGGATTCATAATTGGGTCGAGGATTCAAACTCTTGTGGTTGAGGAGCTGAGACAGGTTCATCGGGTATATAACCAAGTACCCATTACCCATTAGACAGTGGATCTGGTTTTTGCTTACTAGCACTAAGATAACAGCATAAGTCCAAGGAGCAAGATTGGAGATCAGACCAGTTGGGTTATACTTGAGTAGTTTGAATCAGCCAACCCTGGGACCAAGGGGAGGGGTGACAGTTTAGCTTAATCAAATGTTTTGTACATTGAGGAACAAGTAAAGTGGATCTAGATTTTGACCCTTATGTTTAGAGCATGAAATAGATAGAGGTTGATCTAGAATTTGACCTGCTCCCAACCCAGAAATCAAACCCTAATGAATCCGTTTTTCTCATTCAGATGTGGATATGGATTTTTTTTTGGATCGGATCCATATGCAATTCCCTCTAGCTACCCTAGTTTGGTTGGCTAGATCAACTGAGATAAGCACATCATACATAAATGTCCAAGTTGATACCGTTAATAAATCAGCTATATTGTTGTGATTGAATTAGTATTTGATTGATTGTGATTAGTATATTTGGTTCAACATCAACTTGTCTAATCTGTCTAATTACCTTACATCATAATGGCCCCAAATATGCTAGCAAATAAATGTAGTCAGATGACAGTGACCAGCATTGATTAATTAAAACCTGTTTAATTTTGTTAATTAGAATATCTTAATCATTAATCAATCTTCTTCTTTCTTCCTCAATTGGGCAACGCGTTTCTTCTTCTCGGCTTGTCAGTTGGGTATTGCCTTGACAAACAATTCAATTGGGCAACGCGTTTCTTCTTCCTTTCAACGAAGATGACAAACAAATTTTATATCCTACTAGCTTTTCAGCCCCCCCCCCCCACCCCAAGAAAAAAAGAATGCTGGAAATTAACAATTAGTGGTGTACAACAGGTGGGCCCCCATCAAAGCTTTGGGCTAAGCTGAAGTCAAGGTGAAAGGACCCAATCTAGCCCAGCCCAACACAATTCTCTAACCACTGATGTACTCAGTTGTATATCATGTACTACAAAATTGAAAAATGGCTTCTCAGTTGGGTCAATTAGGTTTCTTCTCAACTTGGGTGAGTACTGAGTAGGTTTGGGTTAAGCCCACTTCATTCCAAACATTCTCTATTGGCATCTCTCTAATTTCCATCCCTTTCTTTTGAGTTATCTCTGTTCTTTGGTTCTGAAATGGAGCTTCTTCCCAAGCAAGTCTAAACTCTAAAAGAATAAACAATGGATGCAGCTACTAGGTCAATGTAAAAATATTGTAAGATGGCAGTCAAAGAACCTCGATAGCTTCTCCATGCAACATCATATCAGAAATCTTTAAATGTTCATCACTTATTATAATTCAGACATAACACTGTGATCGTGGTTTCTACACTTGGCTCAATGACAAATTATGAATGCATGAATGCACCATCTAAATTAATCCTTTTATATATATATATATATATATCCAATCAAACACCATTGAACCGGCATAAATCGTTGTTTGAACTTTGAACCTGAACATCTTTGATTCTATTGCATGGTGTTGGGATTCACAACTCTCCATTTCTCTAGGATAAATAGAAACAATGCTCAAAAAATGTCAACAAAGGGAGCAAGAATGATCTGGAAATCCATCGACAAGTAAAGTCAAACTCATGGTTCCACATTCTTGGTCCAATTTATCTACAAAGGAGAAAGGTTGACCCGGAGTTTTACATGATGACCCTGCTCGGCCATCCAAAATTGGTGGTTCATACCTGACTCGTGACCAAACCAACCCTATGGGGTTCCCATCCCGATGAAGAAAGGTAGACTTTTTAACAATCCATGAATCATAAATGGGGGGTGATACTGAATAATGATACAGGTCATTTGACCTTTTCTTTTAATATCCCGAAGCCAGTAATCCATAACTTCTCTCTCTCTCTCTGCTCGACTGAATCGCCACCGCCCATTTCTCTATAAAACATTCAAAGCGCTCGTCTCTCCGTCTCTGTGTAATGGTTTCTTTGTTTCTTTCATCAGTCCAGTCGTCATTCATTGCTTACTCGTAGTCCCCCTTCTCACTTTCCCTTCTCACATACATTCATCCACAGCTACCGGCCACGGGCCACCTCCCTGGTTTCTCTCAAAAGCCAAACTTTCCGGCAATGAAAACTACAGAGGTCCTCGTCGCCCTCCTTTTAACTCTTGTGCTGGCTTCTGTAGCTACTACCGCCAGACCACCCCTGACCTCTGCCAGCAAGACTACTACCACCTCGTCGGAGTCTGACCAACGAGCCCCTTCATCATCTATAACTCCTGTTACCTCATCACTAGTAAGCTCTCTCTCTCTCTCTCTCTATTGAACTGCGTTATCTTGCGTTTCTTATTTTCCTTCTATGTGAGCAGGAAACAAGCATCAAATATGCTGAATGCGTAAGTATGGAGGACAAAGAGTGTGAGAGGAGGATGTTGATGGAAGCTGATGATCATACGGACTATATCTACACCCAAGATATCAAGAGTCCTTGATGTATGCAGTTCATTTTCCTTAATTTTCTTCTTCTGCTGCTGCATTTGGCACTCCTTATTTTAAGGATTTACCTCCTTTTTGCAGTTAAAATGCCCCTCTGAACACTGAAATTTTAACAGCAAAAGCAAAAAAGAGATAAGTCCTTAAAATAAGAAATGCCAAATGCAGCCCTTCTTCTTCTTCTTCTTCTCTCTCTCTCTCTCTTTTATATTGTATCTCTTATGTTGATGTAATATATTTTGAAGACTTTGCCTCTAGCTAACACCACTATCCAAACCCTTGAAGAAATCTTTAATGCTTTCCCTCAACTTTCTGTTGAAGAATTCTTTATTTCTTTCCCTCAACTTTCTGTTGAAGAATTCTTTAATTCTTTCCCTCAACTTTCTGTTTCTCTTATGTTCTAACAAACCAAACACAGCCTTGGGGCTTATGTGCCAAATAGCCATAATTGGGTTGGGATCCAAGGAAATTTATGCCAATGCATGGTGCAGTTCAGTATGATCGTTTGTTCTTGCAGATTTTCTAAATCACCTTCATTTTCAGTGTATATATACACGAGCGACGATGGGTGATTTCAGAAAGCTTAACTGCACTTAACCTCTCCACCCGGATCTCTTCACAAACACTACGAGGTTGAATCCCAGAACAAAGTAAAAAACAGGGAAGTCGGGTTGATAAATAAGAAGGAAATTGAGGATGATAAAAAAGTTACAAAGTTTTGATTTTGTTTGAGATCAAAACCATCATATTTGGGTTGAAATTTTTTGTACCAAATCTTTTGAAATTTATCTGAAACTTTGGTGCATTTGACCATTTTCAGATGGAATAAGAAAAGAAATTATGTATATTCATATTATGTAGTTTCAAGGAGTTTTTCAAGGCTAAAAATAATATACAGAAACAAGAAATTTAAGTTATTCAAAGGTTTGACATAGTAGAAATATGGGTCCATACAGTCATCATTCGTGAGAAAATAAAGCATTGGATGCCAATACCACTCTTGATCGAATGATTAAGGTTGTTCCTTTTTCTATCAAAATGATCAAGCTCCTAAGGCTGAAAAAAAAAGCTGCAGCATTTGGATATAATTCAACTTTATACAGTAATTTGAACACCAAATGATTCTTTTGAGATGATGAAAGTAGTTCTGGTTGATCTACCATGCCCAGACTTCAAATTTCACTATCAGAAGCTAGCATGTGACTTAGCAAAATGACTCCCAAACAAATGACCACCACAAATAGCCTAAATCAATTTAGGTTCAAGTTCGGACTGAAGGAGACCGTAAAACATAGATCAATAGGAAAAGGAAATACTTCAACTCAGCTTTGACAACAGACCCATTCTTGAGACCGTAAAACATAGATCAATAGGAAAAGGAAATACTGCACTTTTTTCCCTGCACTTCCATTCAGTCTGTGACAGGTGTTCGGTAATGGGCCAGTACTGTCACAAGCTGAATGAAAAAGTGAAGGAAAAACTCAAGAAGTGCAGAAGATCCTGACTCCACATTGTAGCTTCCTAGGGATCTGGCTGGGCTACTTAAATTTTGTATGGAAGCCTGGAAGGAAATGAAACGTTGTCGAGACTCGAGAGGGCCAATATCCACAGGCCAATGCCCAGTTGTGTCATCCCAAGCCCATTCATTCATCAGTTGGGGCCCCTCACACCCATGACTCAACTGGTCTCCAGCACTTTTGGCATCCCAAATCCCAATGCATGGACACTTTTCATGATCCTTAAGATGCTTGCTTCAAAACATATTGCTCCCCATTTTCTGGGCCAACCTACCAAATGCCAGGCTGGTTTTGTGTGTTGGCATTGATGAACCATCCCCACTTGGTCCAACCTAAGTGCAATTTGTTCGTGTGAATAAACAAATGAGAAGAGTCTCTGCAACTTTTTGTTTAATTCTGTTCTGGGTTTTACTCTGTTTTACTTCAGGTTTTTTTTATTTCATCTGCACTGCAAACAATCAAAGTAAGGTGAAAAGTAAAACAAAAACATTTCCTTGTCTGTGCAATCTTTTGGTGAGGTTAATTTTTAACAAAGCTAGTCATTTAACATGAACCAGTATTACCGAGTTCTGGTTGATCATGGCTTCAAACCTGATTTGGCCAAAGGCTCAGAACTCAGAATCCCATGGAGCGAGCTAGCCAACCCATTCATGATCCATGGTTGCACATTGTTGATCTTCACGGTGTTTGGAAGCGCGGGCGTTTTTTGGGACTGATTTTTAAGAAAAAAGCGTTCATGCTTCTAAGACCCGTTTTTTCACAAAAAAGCACTTCTGCCATGTAGGCAGTAAGCAATATTATGTTATTTGGTAAGATGACGCTGACAGGTAAGCACCATATAGGATACATATTAGTCAATCGTTCGGGAAAACGGGTAACCGATGCATTTAGCATTTCATGACATTTCATGCATCAGTGAGGTCCCGATTTTCGAGACATGTTCGATTTTTTAATAATTGACTGAACCAAACAATGAGATACATGAGTGTTTTTTAAAACTTCTATATGGATCCGATGTAGCACCGTTTTTTTTTTAAAACGGCCACGGTTCCAAACATCCCCTTGCCGATTGGGCATTGCAATTTTGGGTCCAATACTGCAAAATGAGGAAACTAGTTCATGTGGGCCTAAGTTTAGTAATCTCCTTCCAGCAGCCTTCAAGAATAACGGGTTTAACGGCCAAAATTGTTTCCGCGTGTATAACCGTGGTCTGCCAATCCATCCATCTGTTTCCTAACTAATTTCTCTTGGGTTCTTCTCTTCTGAAGTCTGCAACACATTCATCAGATTCTCATCCTATATAAGGCGTTGAGGTGCAAGTGAAGAGAAACCCAGTTGGGATCTCCTTGTTTTCTTTTACCGGAAAACCATAGAAAGGCAAGAGAATACGATGGATCTTCCTTTACAGTGCTTGATGGATATAATTTTGGCAGGGATCTCTTTGATTATTGGTTTGGGAATCTTTGTATTCATTGCTTCAGTTCTCTGCTCTGCTGTTTTTCTACATAAAGCCAAGGATGTCTCTTAACTTGGAGCAGGTATTCTCTTCAGAAATTATTCATTTGGGTAGTCATTACTCGTGTAAGATTTATCAAGTCAAATTAGCTAGATTATGATTAAAATAAAGGCAAAGTGTTGTTTCTCTTCTTTGATAATGTGTGGGTTTTAATGGGTTCCCGTCGATTTTAGGTGTTTTCATGATTTTTCTCTTGTTTAATTGCACTTTCCTTATCTCGTTCCGTTCTCAGTGAGAATCTCTGACTTGGAGAGATTGTGGAATACTAGCTCTTCAAACTGATATGGACGTTGTTTTAGGAGATTCATCTGTTTTGATAAACTTTTCTTTTTTTGAACTCCATATTGACCAGTTTATTGTTTTTTGTCGCAATTTCAATTTTATGTGCGGAATTTCGTATCTTTGATGATGCTTCCTCTTTTTTATGAATATTGTCAATGGGCCCTGAGCTTCTAGTTTGTGGATGTGCATATTGCAAGAGAGAATGATGTAGAATTGGGAATAGGGTGAGGCAGTGAAGGAGGAAACTCAATTTTTTAAGAGTCGACTGAAACAGAAATTTTAATTTAACCAACGAGACTACGAGAGTACTTAATCTAACAAATAAAATGAAGAGAGGTTTAAGATAGTTGCAGGCTTGCTTGCAGCACCAAATATCTTGAAATACTGGAAAAAGGATTTTTGGTTAATAGGTAAAAAATGGGAACTCATTACACCATAAGCAGAAAAGCAGCAGTAGATCATTTTTGGTTTCTCTGCTGTACGTGGCTTTTGATGTTGAGTGTTTGCTTGCTTAAAAACTCAAAACCATTGAAAAGGAATTAAAGAGTTCATATCAGTTTTGAAATTATCTTTCATGCTTTTATTTCTGTATGGTAGTGATTACAACTTTGTGTAAAGGATTGAACCTAACCTTGGTTGGAACAAATTGGGTTTGATCCAGGATTATTTCTGGTGGAGTGGTCATCTGCTACCTTCAGTTAAGATCCCTGCTTTTAAACAAGGACGTTCTGGAATCTCGAATGAGACAATGGCAATTAACTAGAACAGTTTGGTCGAGATCATGGAGCATCGTGCCCCGTTTGCAAAATCAATATGGGATCGAAGCATCACCATGGACCAAATTACTAGGCATTAAGTTCAATAACCTGTGACAGTTTAGGTTGATGGTTGTCTGCAGGGGATGCAGTTGTTGTAAATCATTAATGCATATAGATGTATCACCGACTGGGTAATATTTTCCATGGGAGTTTCTAATTAAAGCAAATGATGTAATATACTAGCCTTTATGAGCAGTTGAACATTTGAACCGTGATTAACTGGGTGGGTTTTCCATCCTACAGTCATACCGTTGTTAGATTAATCCTTTGCAGAATCTAGTGGAAACTTGAAACTAGATGTTTATTCTTCTTTAAACAACCCGATTGGCAACTTGTTACCTTTGATAATACAGGGTTCCGTCTCTGTGTGTGTGTCTGAGAGAGAGAGAGAGAGAGAGAGATGCCGACTTGATATATAAATTTATCGAATCCACACTTTTCAGAAAGAATACATCTAAAAAAGCAACTGGCTCATTTCCTTTCTTTGGCCAGTATGTATACAGTATACAGAGTATTTTTCAAGGATTTGTATACAACATGCATAAATCATTTCTTTTCCCAATATATGTAAATAGATTAGGGATTTTTATACGGAACAAAAACTGAAATAGATAGAACCTGTTTCCTACTTATGTTGTCCTATGTATCTCAGAAGTGGGTAAACCCACCCTCAAATTGATTCATCTGATCATTCGATGCCACAAGGAAATCTCCATTTCTCCTTCAAATCCTTGAATTGCCATCAGCAAAGAAAAATAAAATGATTGAAAGGTCAGTTCGTGTCAAAGGGAGCTTAGATAGTCTTTCATCAGTGTGAAGATAGGGTTGGTGTTGGAAGTTCCCTCCAGTCTCTCGAACATGATTCCATCCATTCTTGCTTGAACTCCATCAGAAAAAGTCAAGTCTTGCAACAATTCTTTAACGGTCCTGTCCACACCAATTATGGAATTGCCAATGCCACTTAAGATCTCTGGCAAGGTAGGTGATGGTCTTGACAGCTCAACTAGTGAAACCTGGGACCCCATAAGAACATATTAGAGGGGGAGAAGAAAAGGCATTATGAAGACAGCATACAGATGGTGGCATAATAGTGCATACTGTGCACCCATTAACTTCAACGGAAAATTAATTTGAATGGCATTTATCCATGACAAATAATCAAAACCGACTAAAATAGTTATTTGACTTTTGATCAATGGTAAACATCATTTGTAGTCAAGGGTACGCGGTATATTTCAAAAGAAATGGGGGTCTTTCATACCGGCAATATTCTATCATTCCCTTCATCATTCTGATAAAAAAAACACATTAGTGATTTCGAAAGAGGATAAATAAAACATTAACCAAATATATTTGATTTCAGTAAGTGTCCTTGCTAGATTTTTGGGTACTACAACTCACCCTTGAGAGTTATGGTATGATAAAGAGAGATGGGTAGTAATAAAGGGAGATATGATGTTTTATGGCAGATATTCCAGTAGTAGTTATCACAATCATACTTGTTCAAAAACAGGGACAAAAAGCAGGTGAATGTCCGAATAAGGAAAATCTCAGCAACCTCCTGAATCCATAGATAGCTGCAAGGCTACAGTTCTTTTTTTTTCTTTTTTTTTTTTTTGTGGGGGGNGGGGGGGGAGGATGTATGTAAGGAAAGGATTTAGGAGAAGAAAGTGCTACAAAGTTCAAAGATTCTTACTCTTGAACAACAGCAGGAAGAAAAGATGAACGTCTACAAAAAGGAAAAAAAAGGATGTCTTAATTGCTCCAAGATAGTTTACTGAACAAGCATTCTCTCTATCAGGTCTTTACAAAGGAGATCAAGTTTCAAGAAGTTCCAGACAGGAATGGAAAGGAATCTTGGAATCACAAACAACCTTGCACAGAAACAGATAAATGGAGTGGAGATATCCTCACGAAAAGGACATTCTCTACCAAAGAGGCTGAACTGAAAACCATATCTTTAACATACTATGAGAGGGACATTGAGATTTGAGAGTAGCCCCAAATTCCCTTCCCTTGATGAGATGGCCTGAGTCTTCCCCCCCATGATATCCTTGACCTATCCTCTTGCTTGAACTTCAGTTTCTCTAGGATTTTAAGTAAAAATGCAACCCATGTTTTTGCAAAGAATAGAGTCAATTATGTATTCTGAAGACAATGCCCCCCAATTGCCTTTTGTTTTTCATCGCTCTCTTTCTACATCTCTCTCGACACCTTCCTTTTGCACTAATAAAAATTTTTTACTGCAGATTGGTTAAAAAATGTGTCAGCAACCAACCTGTCTATCTTGGGGTATGTTAGCCTTCTGTTTCGCAATAGCAACAGCTCGAGAGAGACCACCTATAGCATCAACCAAACCTCGGGAAGCTGCATCATTGCCAGTCCATACCCTCCCTTGAGCAACATTCTCCATCTGATCTACCTGGTTAACCAAAGATTGAGACTTTCACCAAATGATGGCTAAGAAAGGAAAAAAGAGGAATTTCAAGATAAAGATAGCTAACATACATCCATTGATCTTGAAAAGGCTGCTTTGTCTCGAAACTGTTTATATGCATTCTGTGCAGATTTGGCAAAAAGTTTTGCCTCATCTGGTCTGTGAGTAAAATTTTGCTTCCCAATCAATAGTTGGACCAAATAAGAAAATAAACAATGAAGAAAATAATGATCATACATGTCTAAAAAATTAAGTAAGGGTCTCTATCCTGTTTAGAACTGTTAATGTAGTCATGCAGAAAGAAATACTCAAATAGGATTCCAGTATTCATACATGATGCTGGCAAAAGAGTTTGAACATAGGAGCCATGCAATTTTGAATTGTCAAGTTTGCATGCCAATTTCTTTAAATACCTATTACTTATGCATCTCCGTGGCTAACAAAGCAATAGAAGCTACCTACCTGAAAGGGCGTTGTTCAGCTGCATTGAGCTCAGCATATTTTCCTCTTGAAATGATCTCCTTATTGAAGCCAATCTTCTCATACAGATTACCCAGATTAAATTTTCCTACAGTCAAGAAACATCAGAATATCAATATCTGCAGCGTATTGTAACAAAACAGGCCTCAAGTAGAATAAAGAAAACTTTGACCAAAATTTTACTGCAGCAGCAGATTTTGCATATTACTAGCAAGTACGGAGCTACTTATGGTTTTGTAACAGATTAGTTCATTTTAAGAGAAAATGGAAGAAAAATGAGAAAATTATACAATTGAAATGTTCAATATTCATCAGAAATAGTGAGTCAATAAATATATACAATTGAATGTTATCATCATCGTCATCATCATCTAAGCCTTGTCCCTTCTATATGGGGGTCAGTTACATGAATCCTGTTTAACCATTCCATTCTGTTCAGTGCCTTATCCATTGTTAAATTATGGGCACTAAAATCATTTCTTATTACTTCCACTCTAACCCCCTTTCAGTCTGCCCCTATCTCTTATAGCCCCTTCAACTTGTAATGGATCACTTTTTCTAACAGGTACTGTAGATGGTCTTTTATGCACGTGATCAAACCATCTCAATCTACTTTCTCTCATGTTATCACCAACTGGAGCTACTCCTAGGTTCCTTTTTATGACTAACCCTGGCCTTGTTTTTACATTCATCCATCTAACAATTAAAGGTAGTATATGGAATCAGAAATGAGTAGGAACAGTATTTCTACCAATGTATCTGTATATCTTCCTTTTGTGCATGGTAAATGTAGGAAAATGGTACAGATGTAATGAGAATTGTAGTAAAGTAATAAAAGCTATGAAAAGGATGATTTAATATTTTTTATCAATGAAACTTTGATTATAATAATATGTGAAAAAACATTACAAGTTTAATTTGATTACAAGGATGATTTAGTACGCTTTTCAGAAAGTGGTTTTGGATTTTTTAAATATCCACTATTACAACAAGAAAATGTAGCATCACAAAGAGGTGGAGGTTAGTAAAACACTAAGTTTATTTTTCCTGGGAGGAGAGGAATTTGCTAGAGAAGCTTTTAAGGAAGTGGAAGAATGGACCGGGTGAGTATTGGAAGAGAAGGCAGAAGTTCCAAATCCTGGTTGTGGGCATTTAATTGAAGAGGTGGAGAAAGATGTGGTTTTGACAGCGGAGCAAGTATTTGAGAAGAATGTGATTTTAGAGCTAGAAAGGATTAGCGGTAATTATGGGGAGAGGAGAAGATTTAAGAAAAATCCTTCAGCAGTTCAAAGATTAAAACACCAGAATAATGGCAGGAATGTGACAATGTCGAAGGTATTTGATAGATTGAGGGGAGGCCTATTTGGAATCGGAATTAAGAAAAGGGTAAAGAAGACAATATGGGCCTTGAAGAGGAAAAAAGAATGTATCCTTCAGCAGAGGAAGGTCTGAAATGATCAAGTCCTAATATTAGTCTCGGGAAAGGGTCTCTGTCGAGTGTAGAGTTTGTATTAATACTAGTATGGGCTCTGGATGATGGGAGAAAAGGATGTGGTAGGGGACTCGTTTTGCATATCTTTTGCTTTGGGGATTGGTGTTTCTGAGGGTTTTCTGGGTTCTGGTTTATGGGTTAGGGTCAATGATTGCTATTAGAGTTGGTGAGGTGTTCTATGGGTTTGGGTGATGTCTCATCACCCCTTGTAATCATTTCTCTCTTTTTCTCTAATTATTTTTTTCTTTATTTATCTTCAAAAATAATGTAGCATCACAATAGGAATTAAACTGTGCAAGGATGATTTAATATCAGGGTATTCTTTCAGGAGTAGCTCCCACAGGTGATAAAATGAGGGAAGTGGACTAAGATGGTTTATTACTACAGAGAGTACCGTCTACAGCACCAGTGAGAATAAGTGATTTCTTACGAGTTGAAAAGTCTAGAAGATATAGGGACATCTCTCCCCATGTTTGCATAATGTGCCTACAAGATGGGGAATCCATTGAGCACTCTCTCTAATTGCCATGTAGTCCGCAGTCTATGACAGCATTTCCAGGATTTGTTTAGTGCTGGCTCATAAGAATTTTACAGGTGTTAGTCATGATGATGTGGACAGGAACCTATTGGAAATCTTGCACTCAGCTCCTCTTGCTCCTCATATCAACTTCATCCTCTCCCCCAGAACCCCCAATACCTATATTCTGTCGTTTGATGGAAATTTAAGGACAGATTTTTAAAACCCTCCAGCAGCTGGTATTGGAAGTCATTTTGAATCCTAACAGCAGCCTGCAATGGGCTTTCAGTGGCCCTGTTAATGCTGCTGATGCTTCTGAAGCCAAGGTGAAAGCTCTTCTCAAGGGTCTTCAGCTAGCTAAGGTTCTCCAAAATCCAAATAGACTCCATTCTGGTTGAAGATGATTCCAGGACTGTCATTAGTTGGGTTACCTCAAAGACGAAGGAGCGTTGGAAGTTGGTCCATTGACATTTCAGCATCTATGGACAGTAGATCCCAAGAGTTCTCAATCAGATCACTGTTTCTTTAGCTAATTCCAGGTTGGGAAGGGAGTTTTTTTTAATGAAAGTGTTCCTTTATCTCAAAAAGGGCATGCATTTTAGTAAGAAATGATTTTAAGGGCCCATGAATTAGCATTGGATGTGGCACTGAATGATCAGAGAGGTAGAACAGGATTCATGTAGTGGACCCCACATAATTGGAACAAGTTTTAGTTGAGTTGAGTCCAGTTGTAATTTTTCAGGATGTGGTTCTGTATTTCCTAAAGATCTGACTATGGTACCATTAAGACGTGATACAAAGTACTGACTTCTGCTCTATATACAAAGTATTCCACTTTCACTTGGGCACCATCATGTGAGATCATCCACTAACTTGAATGTCCTATACAGATTCAGGAACTACACAAATCCTCTCTTTGTACTGAACTCCTTATTGATAAGATCAAAAGAGTGTTAAAGCGAATATTAGTTTTTCATCTAATATGGCATGAAGTAGTGGCTTCGGAGGTGGCCCTTGGAGAGGGAAAGGTTGTGGCATGAAGTAGTGAAGAGTATCCATGGCTGTTCTGAATCAGGTTGGGACGCGGGGGTATCCCGAAGGGCTTTGCTCACAACACCTTGGAAGGCTATTTATGGCATTCTCCCAAAGTTCCTCAGATTTGTAAGGTATGATGCTTGTTCTGGAAACTCCATTCTTTTTTGGGAAGATATTTGGGTGAGCACTCAACCCCTAAAAGACCGCTTTCCCTATTCCATCTCCCTCTTTAAAAGGAAACCAATTTCATGGTTTCTTCCCCCCCCCCCAGTTCGCCCTTTGGATTTAAACTGGAATTTTAGGTTTCGAAGATGGTTAAGAACTTCTTTGTGTTTCAAAGCTCTTGTTGCTTCTAGACTCAGTGTGCCTGGATCCCCCTAACCCGGATAAAAGGGTTTGGTGTCTAACCCCGGTTGGCTCCTTCACTTGTGCTTCTTTCTTTAAAGCCCTCTGCTCCAACCACTCCTCTCAGGTTTTCCCTGTTAAAGAGGTCTGGTCAAGGCCAGTTCCTCCTAAAATAGTAGTGTTCTATTGGGAAGCCTACTTGGGTAAGATCAATACGGTGGAAAACTTGCAAAAGAAGAAACCTTACTTGTTTGTCCTCAAATTGGTGCTTCTTGTGTAAAGTGAAGGGTGAGGACTGTAACCATTTACTGATATCGTGCTCTTTTGCTACCAATATTTGGAACTGGGTTGTTTCACTATTTGGGTGCAGGTGGAACTTGCCCTCCAAAGTAAAGCTGCTGTTCATTACGGCTGCCTTTGGGAGATTGACAAAAAGAGGGAAGCTAATGTAGAAATTTATCAGGGCCGCTACCTTGTGGACTTTATGGGAGGAGAGAAATGCTAAAATATTTCAAGAAAAGGAAAGAAGTCTTGCTGAAATCAAGGAATGCATAATGACAAGGACAGTCTCGTGGCTGAAATCTTCACACTTGTTGGCAGATCACTCCTTTGATGACTTAAGGAGAAACTGGGCAGCAGTGGCTTCTACAGTCTCCACAAAGWACAAAKYACAAGYTGAATGGGAATCCCCACCGGATGGAGTGGTAAAACTGAATTTTGATGGTAGCTGCCAAGGTAACCCAGGGGGCAGGGCCATCTGGAATAGGAGGGATTCTGAGAGACAAAGATAGCAACATGTCTTTATTTTCAGGACCAGTAGGTGTTGGTGATTCTGTAAGGGCAGAGATACTAGCAGCGGTACAAGGTATACGGATGGCCAGTCAACTTGGAGTGAATAATCTGATAGTAGAAGGGGATTCCAAGGTAGTAGTGGGCTGGTTGACAAGTCTAAAGACAGCTTGTTGGGGCTACAGGGATCTGTTAAAGAAAGTTAAATGGCAGACAAGGAATATGTCAGTCAGGTTTCAGTGGGTCAGCAGATCAGAAAATGCAATAGCTGATTCTTTGGCCAAGCAAGGGGTGTCAAGGGGAGATCTGTTTTGGGCCACTTTGTAACTGTGCTTCAGGCTTGTGTTTGTTTAGTGTTTATGACTCAGTCCTAGGGGGAGGTGACACTTCGTGCCTCTTCCTAGGCTGACTGTACTGCTATTTTTTGAATTAATAAAACTACTCTCGTTTATCAAAAAAAATATTAGTTTTTCATCTAGGTCAAAGTTTATAAAAGGGAAAACCTCACTGAAACCCACATCAGAAATTTTAACTCCACCGTACACCTACAACAATTCAAAACTTACAACACCCCCACCTAAACACCAATACCCC
>NW_010729093.1:632379-642677 GCF_000365185.1 Nelumbo nucifera | reverse complement strand
CCCCCCCTTGCATCGGCAACAATTCCCCCGTCACTGTTCCCCAACTGTATGGTGAAGTTAAAATTTGTTAGGTGGGAGTTAGTGAAGTTTCCCCCTTTATAAAATGCATAATGTAGCATCATTTGAATTATATTATGGATAAAAAAAGGTAATGCCTTTTGTTTTCACCTGTCACAACTCCAATTGAACCAGTTAATGTTAGATTCTCTGCAACAATAGTTCCTGTTGCCATTGCCATGTAATATCCTCCACTTGCCGCTACATCAGACATAGATGCAATGACAGGTTTAGATGCAGCTAGAAGTCTGATTTCCCTCCACATTCTTCATCACATAAACATCAAGGAGTAAAACAGTTAACAGTAGGAGTTGAAAACAGAAATCTCATAACAAAACCTTCTTAAGAAACAAAAATTTAAACTTGATATGCAAAATAAATTGATCAAAGTACATCATTCATATTTCAACTATCAAGTTGTTAAGACAACATATAAACTAATTCATGCTAGAAAAAAAAATCCAGATAAAGTAAATCTTGAAGCTGATCAACAAACCATAGCATTACTTGACCCTTGTTGAAGGCATTTTTTTAATCAACAAACCATAGCATTACTTGACCCTTGTTGAAGGCATTTTTTTAATCCGAATAATATTTAATAATTTAATAACCCAAATAAGTGAGTTGGCTAGTCTACTAGCCAAATCATCAAAACTATAAAAAAAGTATCCCATACGGGAGTTCCCTCTCTTTAAGTGGGAGGGACAGGTGTCCTTCTCCTAGGAGGAGGAGCCAGGAGGTAGTTACATAACCTACCCCACACCCTATTTAAGCTCCTTAAGGGGAAGCTAGAGACTTACACCCCCTCTTCAGAGAAAATTGTCTCAAGAGATTCTTAAGAAAAGCCAAGATAAAGAGGGAGGAAAAGAGAAGTGCTCAAGGGAAGACAGGGAAGGAAAAGAAGTCTCACTAATACAAGTAGGAAAAGGAAAGTCCTCTCCGTGAATACTTCCTATATATGTCTTCTGCTATGTATCATTCTTTCTCTCTTTTTTATTTTCACTTTTGAGAAAGGAAATAGAGGGAAATAAACCATCTACGACCAGGTGCCTTTACTTGGTTGATTATGGTCCCTCCTTCAAGACATAGTTAGGTATTAAACCATCTACAGTCTAATTCTCAAGGGCTGATTATGGTTCCCTTCAAATGAAAATGAAGAGCAGGGGGATAAAAACCGTCCACAATCAAATATTCAATTCGATTGACTACGGTTCCCTTCTTGTATGCAAGAATCCAAAGGATTAAGGTTTTCTACAGTCAGAATTTCATTTGATTGACTACAAATTATTGTGAAGAAAGGAGTGAGAAGGAAATCTTCCTTGCATCAAAAAGAAAAGAGAGAAATGTATTGTTGTAGAGTTTCTCAATTGTATTTTCTTTTCTTTTCTTCTCATTCTTGTACACTTGATGTAAAAGAAATACAAATGAAAAGTTCTTTTTAAGCACTCTATTGTTCTTTTCTTTTGTTCTATGCATTCATTCCTCCAAGTCAGAATCAAAAGGTGTTCTCTACTTTCTTGTGGAGATATAATTAAGGGGAACAATCCGTATGATTCCCTGAATAGGCCTTACCCAAAATAATAAAAACACTTGATTGAGTGAAGGGGAACAATCCTATTAAACCCTTCCCTAGCCAATATATCTTCCATTTTTTTTTTGATAAGTACCAATATATCTTCCATTGAATTGGCAGATATAGGAACCTACCAGAAAAGATAATCTCATAATAGAAACCAAATGTCTAGTCTCTTTAATGCGATGTCATAGTATCCAAGGCCCATCTTCTCCTGTTATCATCCACCTGAACCAATTGGGAGTGAACTGCTTCTAATGAGACACAATCCAGAGAACCAGCAAACAGTAGCCCCATGACCAATCAGCCCTCATTGAGTCACAATCTCCTATTGAGCCCTAGTAAATCAGAATGGTATCTCCCTCATGGTTTCTGATAGATAGAATCTCATACCCAGATGGTCTTGGATTGCCTCGAGAACAGCCACCGAAGTTTAACTTCAACCAACCCTGCAGTGGTGATCTCCAGATTTGGCCCAGTTTCATTGTGTATTTGTAGTAAGATTTTTAATTTATCCCTCGCTTCTTTACCAATGTTCTGCCAGAATTTGGTGATAAAACTCAGCACATGTTAATCATATGGAACTAGGTCATTTAAGAATTCTCTCTTTATATATATCATTAGCAAGACTGAGGTTGAGATTAATTGACAGTGATTAAAACAGAGATCAGTTCAAACCCTTAACCCCTTCAAGGAGGATGGAAAAGGAACCAGAGCTAAGGATCAACAGCACTGCCACCTCAAACACTACAGAATAATGCTACCACAAAAATTCATTGCTGATCATGGTGACAAATTCAGTTTAACTATTTTCCTTTTTCTTCTGCAGGAAGTTGTCTTTAAAAATTAACATTTTGTGGTTAGTTTTATGATGTTCTTGATCCCCCCTTCCCTTCATTCCTTTTGGCTGGTATTTGTTGCTCCAGGTAGGTGTGCATCCTTGAGCATCTCTCATTGTCCCTTTGTACATTTCTCCTGTAAAGTTTCTACTCTGGCTACAAAAATCTTGGTCCACCATTCCACTCTGTTTAGTACCATGTGTTAAATTATGAGCCCTTAAATCATTTCTCACTACTTTAACCCACGTCCTTTTTGGTCTTCCCCTGGCTCTTCTAGACCCTTCAACATGTAACATATCATTTTTGGTCTTCCCCTGGCTCCCCTGCACGACCAAACCATTTTAGTCTTCTTTCCCTCATTCAGTCACCTATTGGAGTTATTCCTAGGCTTCCTTTAATAAGTTGATTTCTTACACTATCCTTTCTAGTTTTCCACCTCATCCAACTCAACAGTTAAATCCCTGCTACACTCAGTTTTTGGACATACTGTTTCTTGGCTGCCCAACATGCAGCTCCATACACATTGCTGGCCTTATAACTATTTTATAAAATTTCACCTTTAGCCTTTGAGCAGCAGTATTCTTTGATCACATAAGTTGCAGCAGTATTCTTTGATCACATAAGACTCCAGAAAGGTAACATTGAGATATCTCTTGGCCTTCAATCCTAAGTGTATCCTGAAGGCTGACGTGTTGACAGTTTTGGAAGGTGTAACTAGAGCAAAGGAGCTGAACTTGCATAAATTGATCATTGAAAGAGATTCAAAATGGTGAGCAAAGTGGCTATTAATTAAACAAAGGGAATGATTTGTAGATATACAACAATGAGTTCAAAAGGTTTAAATGGATAACCGGGGGAATGGATATTAAAATCAATGGGCGCAAAGGACAGCTAACAGCATGGCTGATTCTATGGCAAAACAAGGGGTTGAGAAGACTCAAATGTTTTGGGCTCAGATGTAAAATCTTGTTATTGGAGATAAGCTGTTTTATCTCCTTTCATGTGTTCCTTGTAATCTTTTTATAAATTTAATGAAAATTTTCAGTTATTGGTATAAAAGAAAAAAAAAAGTGTACTGTGATTTTTCTCATATTATTATTAATTTTTTTGATTGATAACAATAAACTTCATTAATTATGAATAAAGAATTTTATGTACAATATTTTGGATCCCATTGTAAGGCTGGTTTTCCCCACCTACCCACCTTTACTCTTTCTAGTTTATAGCTTTTACAAATAGCTCTCATTTGCTACCCCCCAATACATTGAACTCCTCTCTTTGCCCCATTTTACAAGTAAATCAGCCCAACAATCTGCTGAATCATGCACCCAGTTACTTGCAATCACTATCTCCCTTGCTATTTTCTTGGTTTCTCTCAACAAATGTCTATAGTCAAGGTTCAAAGAATCGATACGGTACGCCCCATATCAGGCGTATCATATTGTTTTGGGGGGTCATCAAAATGCTTAATATTAAGAATTTTTAAATTTTTTATGTTTTAAAACATTAAATAAAACTATTAAAAGCCCCCTGTAAATGTATCAAAAAAATAGTGTATCAGTCACCATAAATGCATGATACACACATTCATGAGTATCAGATGTATCGATACTTTGAGCCTTGTCTATAATACCTCCTAGTTCATCATTTTTTAGCAAACCCGCTATGGTCCTGGAATCTTGTTCCACACACTAAAATTTTCATGTTCAGCCTTTTGCCTGTCCTTAGTCCATACAAAACTGCTAGCAGTTCTGCCTTTATAGAACCACCAACTCTAATGGACCCTGAAAACATTGCTATTACCATCATTGACCATCTCTAAATACCCCTCCAATCCCTTAAATTCCTGGACTCCCCATGTTGTGCCCATTAAGATTTAGTTTAATCTGACTCAACATTGATGGACTCCACTCCCTTTGAATAGTGATCCTCATAGGTGATTGAGCTGCATTCTGCCATCCTATAAAAATGTCTTCCTTCAAATAAGGCACAAAAACATCCAATCTATTGACCCAATTCACCACTCTGATGGAGATATCCTATAATATGACCTCTCCTTTTGACCTCTTCTTCTCATTAAAGATTCTTATATTTCTTTCCCCCCATATTGACCAAATGATTGTGGCCCTCAGGCAGATCCACAATATCTTACCTCTTCTACTGGGTGGATAAAAAAAGGAAGTCAAAATGACAATTCTCACATCTCCTGGAGGAGTCCACCTACGACCAAAGAAAGTTAGAAATCAATCCCAAATACTGGAGGTAAAGGGATAGGAGATTAGCAGATGGAATGTAGTTTCCCACTTGCTTCACACAGAAAACATTTATGAGGTGAGAAATACCAATTATGCATTTTCTTCTGCAAAGTATCAAAAATGTTATTGTTATTAAATTTAAATTTCATATATTCTATTTTAGTATTAAGCTCTACCTATTTTAAAATCTTGTTTCAGAAAGATATTTCCACAGCACAACATTTATTGAATACTTTTTTTACAAATAATGAGAAATAAGGGAGAAGAGAAGAGATAGCAAGGACAGAAAATATCTATAATGAGAGAGACCTTTTATATAATATTAAAATTATCCAAAGTTACAAGAAAACCCCAATGGAGCCACTATGACATTAAAGCCCCTGAGAAACCTTTTATATAATATTAAAATTATCCCAAATTACAAGAAAATCCCAATGGAGACGCTATGACATTAAAGTCCCTGACTATATTCTATATATTGTCTTCCTAAAATAACCCTTCCCCATACAAACTGAATACTCCAAGTCTCCAACAAATGCAAAGTTCATGCTACTACCCAAAGAGATAATCAACAGAACATAACAGCTGGCTTTTAAGGTTCTGGAGGAAAGGCAAACATGACGGTAAGAGTTAATTGGAAGGATGTTTCAAAGAGATACTAGTTCAAGTTGGAACTTGGAAAAAATGTTATGTTCCTAAGTATTGGCCTAAATATAATTTGCCAAAGACAGATATCCATAAATTTTGGGAATTGACAAAGAGATAACCCATCAAAAAGAATGGTATAAATAAATATACTATAAGCCACCTTTACTTGAAAAAAAAATGTTTCTTTACAGATTATTCATCCAATTCAACATATAAACTGAAACTTCACCAGAACTGAATATTATGCTATGGTGACACTTACAAATCAGAAGCAAGAGCATCACCTCCAGGGCTGTCAATCCGTATGATCACAGCTTTATATCTTTTTGACTCTGAAAACAAACTAAAATATCAAGGAAAAGATTTTATTCTTAAGGAGCACCTACATTAATAAGCCAGCAAAAGAGGTTACAATAAGTTGCCTAGGTGAGACAAATTCAGCCACAAATTCACATGAAAATGACAATAAATTATAGGGAAAGAAAAGATACAAGCATAGAAAAATTGATAATCCAATAATATTCCCACAGTTCCATGTTTGCTGGCTGGAGCAAAAAAAGAGTATACTATCCTTGGAGAGTACTGGATTTTAATTATTTCCTTAACCAACCAAATCTGCATTACCCAAAAGTAACTGCTATCATTCTCTTTGATGCATATACATCGAAATAACCCTATAAAAATTGATCAGATTGATCATTTCCTACAGCTTTTAAGGTCAAAATTAATCTGCCATCAAAACAGTAATCTAACATTTAGTCATAAGATGCTCTTCAAGCTTCTTGATAAAGTGCAATGGTGGAAGATAAATCTACCTCCATAGACCATTTCCTTTACCACGACTAAAATAATTTTTATAAGTTTACTTCCTTTTCAATTTTATAATTGATTTCAGCAAGGAAGAATGATCTCGATCAAGAGAAGAGAGGAGGAGAAGAAGAAGAAAGGAAGAAGAAGAGAGGAGAGAAGGAAGAGGCATGAAAATTGAGACCAAAAACTCAAGCTGGCGGTGCCAGTGTTTGTATTTATATGTTAGGGCGACAAAATAAAAAATAAAAGATAAAAGGACAAAAGTGCCCCTGCAACACATAACTAAGATTACATCAATAATACATATTAATATTGTTGATTTTTCTCCAATGCAACTCATTATTTTTCTTGTTGAAGTTGCTTGGGGGTGGGGGTAGGGAATTCCTTCCCTACTTCAGTTAGTGTTGCAACATATAAACTGTTCTCTTTGTATATGTCTCCTTAGACCTTGGTCTGTAAACATACCATGGTAACAATTAACTGAAGAAGAAAAATATATGCTTCCATAAAATAAGTACAGTTGTTGAGGGAGTAAAATCTCAGAAAATAGTATAGAATGGCTATTAAATATATAGCATCATGAGGAAATAAAACCATTTTTAAGAACAATTAAGCTCAAAGCAATGAACAACAAAAGAAAGAAAAATCGATGGCCTTTCACGCACAAAAGATGGCAGACTGTAGACACCCAACCAACAATTGGCCTTGGACTTTTTTCTTTCTTTTTTTTTCATAGGTAGATTTCTTTTGAATCAGATGGAGATTTATACTTTTTTTTCATCATCATCATCACCTTACTATGTATGCTCAGCTGAGTCCTCCCTCCACTCTATACAAGATAATATCTTCTGTTAGAGCCTAGAGGATGGATTCCAAATTTTTCTTTTATTCATCTGAACCCATCTCCACTCTGACCCTCCCCTTGCCCTTTTACTCCCCATCTTGTAATCCCTACGTTGTTCTTGTTCTTGTTCTTGTTCTTGTTCTTGTTCTTGTTCTTGTTCTTGTTCTTGTTCTTGTATACATTTGTAATCCCTCTTATTCCACTGAAATTACTTTCCCAAGAAAAAAACTACTTTGATATGGCAAAACCTATGATGTCCAGATATAGATACAGACACGGGAAATGGGAACATGACTCTCCATTTACTAAAATCTGGGACATGTATGTGGATATGAGAATCTGATTTTGGAAGATATATTTTCATATCTCAAGACTTGTGGCTTTCCAAATTTAATTAAATTATTAAATTTCTAACATGTGCAGATTATAGTTTAATTTGTACAGTTATTAATCAAACAAAATTTATAATTTGTTAAAACATACCATTTTAAAAGTGTGAATACTAAAGTTAATCCAGAAGTATTGATGTAGTATTCAGTATCACATCCAACACCAGTAAGCTAGGCATGTGAAGTTATTTGGGTAGGAAACTGCAATGCAGTTGGTGATCTATGCTTTCTTTGTTTAATATTTGATTCTTTGATCAGAAAAGCTAAGCAATACATAAAAGACAATGTATACAAAGGTTTATTCCTACCTCTTACACTACGGACTTTCTCAATAAACTGCTCAGCAATGATACCCGAACTGGGAAGACTTAATGGACTACGAACACGAATAATGCTTCCAGAGGCTCTGATCACCGCTATTTGGTCTTTACCTCCTGACAAGCCAAGAGTCCAATTTCTGACTCTGGAATATTTCCTGTAGTTGCAGTAGAACAAATGGAATGCTGTCAGCATTCTCACTCTTTAATATAAGCAACTTCATTAATTAAAAATATCCAGGCAAATTGAGAGTTAAAATTTAGAGAGTGCAATCAATACTTGAGAAATAAGCTACCACCTATGTTTTCTGAAAATAGTATCAAAACCTATATAATTCCATTTATTTGCAGTACAATAACATTAATACAGTATTCGAAAAAAACAAGGTTTACATCTATAAAATAGCAAATTGCTAGCATGAAATTTTTAATCCTTTTCATAAGGAAGCATATTTCACAACTCATGCAGTCATTAACCTCACAGATTCCCAAGCCCTAATTATGCAAAATGAGATTCTGTAGGGAATAATGCAGGACCAAAAAAATCAAATTTATGACAGCCCAAAGTAAAAATATGCATTGCAGAACTGCATAGCAAGAAGATGCCCAAAACCTGGAATTTACTAAAGAATTAAGAAGAAAGTCCTCTTCCCTTATCAACTGTAAAAACATGGATCAAGCTATTAATTGATATATTAAATAAAGGATTTTTTATAGATATATCAAATAAAAGATTTTGCATGCCAGTTTAATGCACATTATAAAAACAAGCAGTTTACCATGGTTGTCAGAATAAATGGAAGCATTCATCAGATGCAATGTTAAAGCTGTCAATGCATCCTTGATGACCTCTAAACAAGTTTGATTACCTATAATCAACCATTGATAGTTTCTTCTCCTTCTTTACTCCAAGCCTCTCTTTCAACATTGAGATAACCTGCACGGTTACATGGTAATCTAATTGAAGGCCAATTAAAAACAAATATCTGGAACTACCACAGGAAGGTTTAGGTAGAAGTCCATGAGAAGATTTATTCCTGACTCATGGATGTCACAGTTGGCAATTTACAAGCTCCAAAGCATTATGCAGAAAACCGCTGCATGTTATTTTTTGTTGCAAATTATTTGTAGGTTGATGAGATAAAATTTCAAGCCAAAATTACATTTTCCCTCAAATAATCTTAATACTCACCTAACTTCATCAAGGCTATGTCCAAAAGATGGTATCTGCACAGATTAACTTAAGACAAACTCACTTGGAAGTGCACACTCTACTCAAGGCAAGTTCAATGTATCTGACCTGTACAGTGCAACTGAAAATGCAAGTAGACCAAAGATTTCCCTTTGATAAATACAACAATCCTATTACCAGCATCAGTTATCACTGACCTAGGCTGCCATGATATAACATCCAAACAAGAAAAGTTCATATTTACATAGGAACCCTAGTTTTGTTAATATTGCTCCTATAAATTTTCAACCCAATATAAAAACCATATTTGTGTTAAATACCAGAGGTGGATAGAAATTTTGTGTAGTGCAAGTACTTTACCTACGTAATTTTTGGGGTTTCTTTTTGTACATCCTTCTCTTAGAAAAACGAAAGTAGGATTCCTGTTAGAGAGAGAGAGAGAGAGAGAAAGAGAGGGAGAGAGAGAGAAAAGGAAGAGCCTCGAGAGAACAAGAGAAATTGGAGAAAAAAAGTCATAGGGGCATCCCCCTTACTAACTTCACTTATTGCTTATGAGAAAGAGATACAAAGGTACTAAAGTACCCTTACCATGACATAACTACTTAACAATGTATGCTAAAGTACTTATTGGGTACCTACAGCACAACAAAGGGTGAAATTGAATTTTGATGGAAGCTCTTTGGGTAATCCAGGACCTTCTGGAGCTGGGGGAGTCTCCAGAGATGGGGAGGGTAAGCTGTTAGCACTATACTCTGGCCCCATAGGTGAAGGAGATTCTTTGAGGGCTGAATTGTTGGCCCTACTACAAGGATTAAGGCTGGTGAAGCAATGGGGCTTTCAGAATTTTGAGGTAGAAGGAGACTCTAAACTAGTAAAGGATCTGCAGACAAAAAGTTTGGGTGATGGACTCTTAGACAACAAATGAGGGAAATACTCTACCTAGCAAGGGAAGCCGCTATCATTCATATTCTGAATGGTTGACAGTGTACATGATTAACTATTAAGTATAAAGAAAGTTACCATTTCCATTCAAATATATATTACCTTGCAAAGCCTCCAGAACCTCCTAGTGTATTTTAAGTCTCATAGACATGCCAAGGTTCAGAATGCACTTTGCTAAAGCAGCAGCCTTGTCATTTGTACATATTCAACTTACAAAAAATCAGTAGAATCATAAAAAATAACAAATAGTAGAATAACTTATTGTTGAAGTTTGACCTGCCATAGAATTCTGTCTTGTTCGTTGACTGTAGAGTAAAGTAGACARCAAGAAGTAGGAGAGGAAAGAAGAAAAGAGAGAAGAGAGAAAAGAGAGAAAGGCTGGTTCGAATTAGGGAAAAAAGTTAATCCCTTGATTCGGCCAGACCTATTATT